>CAKZFB020000050.1:0-88090 GCA_936432065.2 Rutpela maculata
AATAATGATAGCTTCTTCGTTTGTATTGTGGAAGAATTTATTATTTATTACTTCCACGTTCAGTGGAAGTTTGGTAACGGCAAAAAAATTTTAAAAAATTTTTATTGTTCATATGGGATTAGAATGTCATAAAACGTCGAGATTTTAAGTTCGAGCGAAAAAAAATTTAAAAAATTTTTATTGCTCAAATAGGCGTAGAATGTCATGAAACGTCGAGATTTTAAGTTTGAGCGAAAAAAATTTTTAAAAATGTTTATTCAAATAATCTTAGAATGTCATGAAACGTCGAGATTTTAAGTTTGATAAAAAAAAAATTTTCGGTCCGTCTGTCGGTCTGTAACTTTTTTGTGCGCACGTTTACTTTGGAACCGTTTGAGATATTGACTTTATAATTATTAAAAAATAATAATAATGATAGCTTATTAGTTTGTATTGAGAAATAATTTATTATTTATTACTTCCACATCCAGTGGAAGTTTAGATCCGGCAAAAAATTTTTATTGTTCAGATAGGCTTGGAATGTCATGAAACGTCGAGATTTTAAGTTTGAGCGAAAAAAAATTTAAAAAATTTTTATTGTTCAAATAGGCTTAGAATGTCATGAAACGTCGAGATTTTAAGTTTGAGCGAAAAAAAATTTTCGGTCGGTCTAACTTTGTGCGCACGTTTACTCTGGAACCGTTTGAGATATTGACTTGATAATTGTTGAAAAATAATAATAATGATAGCTTCTTCGTTTGTATTGTGGAAGAATTTATTATTTATTACTTCCACATTTAGTGGAACTTTGGTAACGGCAAAAAAATTGAAAAATTTTTTTTTTGTTCATATGGGCTTAGAATGTCATGAAACGTCGAGATTTTAAGTTTGAGCGAAAAAAAATTTAAAAAACTTTTATTGTTCAAATAGGCTTAGAATGTCATGAAACGTCGAGATTTTAAGTTTGAGCGAAAAAAAATTTTCGGTCGAAATGTTATTCTCTATATTTTTTTTGTTTTTACATTTGACCAATACATATATTTCGTAATAATGTATCTAATCCGTTGAAATATAATTCTTGAATGATATTCATTAAAGTTTTCTGGTAAGGTGAGATAGCCCAATGGCTAAAGCAATTGCCTTGCAATCCAAAGGTCTCGTGTTCGATCGCTCACATGGTGATTTTTTTTTCATATATTTTTTTCATAACAAAGTTGGTATCACAAAATTTAGAATGTCCAAAGACTAACATTATTTACAAGAAAAACGCGAAGAGTATCCTATAGAATGTGTAACAATTATTTATAAAGCTCAGTAAATCGGCGAAGAAAATAATGCTTCCACTAGTTTATTACTTCCACATCCAGTGGAAGTTTAGTAATGGCAAAAAAATTTTAAAATTTTTTTTTTGTTCAAATATGCTTAGAATGTCATGAAACGTCGAGATTTTAAGTTTGAGCGAAAAAAAATTTTCGGTCTGTCTGTCGGTCTGTCTAACTTTGTGCGCACGTTTACTCTGGAACCGTTTGAGATATTGACTTGATAATTATTAAAAAATAATAATGATAGCTTCTTCGTTTGTATTGTGGAAGAATTTATTATTTATTACTTCCACGTTCAGTGGAAGTTTGGTAACGGCAAAAAAATTTTGAAAAATTTTTATTGTTCATATGGGCTAGAATGTCATGAAACGTCGAGAATTTAAGTTCGAGCGAAAAAAAATTTAAAAAATTTTTATTGTTCAAATATGCGTAGAATGTCATGAAACGTCGAGATTTTAAGTTTGAGCGAAAAAAAAATTTTAAAAATTTTTATTGCTCAAATAGGCTTAGAATGTCATGAAACGTCGAGATTTTAAGTTTGAGCGAAAAAAAAATTTTAAAAATTTTTATTGCTCAAATAGGCTTAGAATGTCATGAAACGTCGAGATTTTAAGTTTGAGCGAAAAAAAATTTTCGGTCTGTCTGTCGGTCTGTCTAACTTTGTGCGCTCGTTTACTCTGGAACCGTTTGAGATATTGACTTGATAATTATTAAAAAATAATAATAATGATAGCTTCTTCCTTTGTATTGTGGAAGCATTTATTATTTATTACTTCCACATTCAGTGGAAATTTGGTAACGGCAAAAAAATTTAAAAAAATTTTTTTTGTTCATGTATGCTTAGAATGTCATGAAACGTCGAGATTTTAAGTTTGAGCGAAAAAAAATTTAAAAAATTTTTATTGCTCAAATAGGAGTAGAATGTCATGAAACTTCGAGATTTTAAGTTTGAGCGAAAAAAAATTTTCGGTCTGTCTGTCGGTCTGTCTAACTTTGTGCGCACGTTTACTCTGGAACCGTTTGAGATATTGACTTGATAATTATTAAAAAATAATGATAATTGATAGCTTCTTCTTTCGTATTGTGGAAGAATTTATTATTTATTACTTTTACGTTCAGTGGACATTTGGTAACGGCAAAAAAATTTAAAAAAATTTTATTGTTCAAATAGGCTTAGAATGTCATGAAACGTCGAGATTTTAAGTTTGAGCGAAAAAAAATTTTCGGTCTGTCTAACTTTGTGCGCACGTTTACTCTGGAACCGTTTGAGATATTGACTTGATAATTAGTAAAAAATAATAATAATGATAGCTTCTTCGTTTGTATTGTGGAAGAATTTATTATTTATTACTTCCACGTTCAGTGGAAGTTTGGAAACGGCAAAAAAATTTTTAAAAATTTTTTTTGTTCATATGGGCGCTTAGAATGTCATGAAACGTCGAGATTTTAAGTTTGAGCGAAAAAAAATTTTCGGTCCGTCTGTCGGTCTGTAACTTTTTTGTGCGCACGTTTACTTTGGAACCGTTTGAGATATTGACTTTATAATTATTAAAAAATAATAATAATGATAGCTTATTAGTTTGTATTGAGAAATAATTTATTATTTATTACTTCCACATCCAGTGGAAGTTTAAATCCGGCAAAAAATTTTTAAAAAATTTTTATTGTTCAGATAGGCTTGGAATGTCATGAAACGTCGAGATTTTAAGTTTGAGCGAAAAAAAAATTTTAAAAATTTTTATTGCTCAAATAGGCTTAGAATGTCATGAAACGTCGAGATTTTAAGTTTGAGCGAAAAAAAATTTAAAAGATTTTTATTGTTCAAATAGGCTTAGAATGTCATGAAACGTCGAGATTTTAAGTTTGAGCGAAAAAAAATTTTCGGTCTGTCTAACTTTGTGCGCACGTTTACTCTGGAACCGTTTGAGATATTGACTTGATAATTATTAAAAAATAATAATAATGATAGCTTCTTCGTTTGTATTGTGGAAGAATTTATTTATTACTTCCACATTCAGTGGAAGTTTGGTAACGGCAAAAAAATTTTAAAAAATTTTTATTGTTCATATGGGCTTAGAATGTCATGAAACGTCGAGATTTTAAGTTTGAGCGAAAAAAAATTTAAAAAATTTTTATTGCTCAAATATAGAATGTCATGAAACGTCGAGATTTTAAGTTTGAGCGAAAAAAAATTTTCGGTCTGTCTGTCGGTCTGTCGAACTTTGTGCGCACGTTTACTCTGGAACCGTTTGAGATATTGACTTGATAATTATTAAAAAATAATAATAATGATAGCTTCTTCGTTTGTATTGTGGAAGAATTTATTATTTATTACTTCCACGTTCAGTGGAGGTTTGGTAACGGCAAAAAAATTTTAAAAAATTTTTATTGTTCATATAGGCTTAGAATGTCATGAAACGTCGAGATTTTAAGTTTAAACGAAAAAAAAATTTCGGTCTGTCTGTCGGTCTAACTTTTTTTGCGCGCATGTTTACTCTGGAACCGTTTGAGATATTGACTTGATAATTATTTAAAAATAATAATGATAGCTTCTTCGTTTGTATTGTGGAAGAATTTATTATTTATTACTTCCACGTTCAGTGGAAGTTTGGTAACGGCAAAAAAATTTTAAAAAATTTTTATTGCTCAAATAGGCGTAGAATGTCATGAAACGTCGAGATTTTAAGTTTGAGCGAAAAAAATTTTTAAAAATGTTTATTGTTCAAATAATCTTAGAATGTCATGAAACGTCGAGATTTTAAGTTTGAGCGAAAAAAAATTTTCGGTCCGTCTGTCGGTCTGTAACTTTTTTGTGCGCACGTTTACTTTGGAACCGTTTGAGATATTGACTTTATAATTATTAAAAAATAATAATAATGATAGCTTATTAGTTTGTATTGAGAAATAATTTATTATTTATTACTTCCACATCCAGTGTAAGTTTAGATCTGGCAAAAAATTTTTATTGTTCAGATAGGCTTGGAATGTCATGAAACGTCGAGATTTTAAGTTTGAGCGAAAAAAAATTTAAAATATTTTTATTGTTCAAATAGGCTTAGAATGTCATGAAACGTCGAGATTTTAAGTTTGAGCGAAAAAAAATTTTCGGTCTGTCTAACTTTGTGCGCACGTTTACTCTGGAACCGTTTGAGATATTGACTTGATAATTATTAAAAAATAATAATAATGATAGCTTCTTCGTTTGTATTGTGGAAGAATTTATTATTTATTACTTCCACATTCAGTGGAACTTTGGTAACGGCAAAAAAATTGAAAAATTTTTTTTTTGTTCATATGGGCTTAGAATGTCATGAAACGTCGAGATTTTAAGTTTGAGCGAAAAAAAATTTAAAAAACTTTTATTGTTCAAATAGGCTTAGAATGTCATAAAACGTCGAGATTTTAAGTTTGAGCGAAAAAAAATTTTCGGTCGAAATGTTATTCTCTATATTTTTTTTGTTTTTACATTTGACCAATACATATATTTCATAATAATGTATCTAATCCGTTGAAATATAATTCTTGAATGATATTCATTAAAGTTTTCTGGTAAGGTGAGATAGCCCAATGGCTAAAGCAATTGCCTTGCAATCCAAAGGTCTCGTGTTCGATCGCTCACATGGTGATTTTTTTTTCATATATTTTTTTCATAACAAAGTTGGTATCACAAAATTTAGAATGTCCAAAGACTAACATTATTTACAAGAAAAACGCGAAGAGTATCCTATAGAATGTGTAACAATTATTTATAAAGCTCAGTAAATCGGCGAAGAAAATAATGCTTCCACTAGTTTATTACTTCCACGTCCAGTGGAAGTTTAGTAATGGCAAAAAAATTTTAAAATTTTTTTTTTGTTCAAATATGCTTAGAATGTCATGAAACGTCGAGATTTTAAGTTTGAGCGAAAAAAAATTTTCGGTCTGTCTGTCGGTCTGTCTAACTTTGTGCGCACGTTTACTCTGGAACCGTTTGAGATATTGACTTGATAATTATTAAAAAATAATAATGATAGCTTCTTCGTTTGTATTGTGGAAGAATTTATTATCTATTACTTCCACGTTCAGTGGAAGTTTGGTAACGGCAAAAAAATTTTGAAAAATTTTTATTGTTCATATGGGCTAGAATGTCATGCAACGTCGAGAATTTAAGTTCGAGCGAAAAAAAATTTAAAAAATTTTTATTGCTCAAATAGGCGTAGAATGTCATGAAACGTCGAGATTTTAAGTTTGAGCGAAAAAAAATTTAAAAAATTTTTATTGTTCAAGTAGGCTTAGAATGTCATGAAACTGTCTAACTTTGTGCGCAAGTTTACTCTGGAACCGTTTGAGATATTGACTTGATAATTATTAAAAAATAATAATAATGATAGCTTCTTCGTTTGTATTGTGGAAGAATTTATTATTTATTACTTCCACATTCAGTGGAAATTTGGTAACGGCAAAAAAATTTAAAAAAATTTTTATTGTTCATATGGGCTTAGAATGTCATGAAACGTCGAGATTTTAAGTTTGAGCGAAAAAAAATTTAAAAAATTTTTATTGCTCAAATAGGAGTAGAATGTCATGAAACTTCGAGATTTAAAGTTTGAGCGAAAAAAAATTTTCGGTCTGTCGGTCTGTCTAACTTTGTGCGCACGTTTACTCTGGAACCGTTTGAGATATTGACTTGATAATTATTAAAAAATAATAATAATTGATAGCTTCTTCTTTCGTATTGTGGAAGAATTTATTATTTATTACTTTTACGTTCAGTAGACATTTGGTAACGGCAAAAAAATTTAAAAAAATTTTATTGTTCAAATAGGCTTAGAATGTCATGAAACGTCGAGATTTTAAGTTTGAGCGAAAAAAAATTTTCGGTCTGTCTAACTTTGTGCGCACGTTTACTCTGGAACCGTTTGAGATATTGACTTGATAATTAGTAAAAAATAATAATAATGATAGCTTCTTCGTTTGTATTGTGGAAGAATTTATTATTTATTACTTCCACGTTCAGTGGAAGTTTGGAAACGGCAAAAAAATTTTAAAAAATTTTTATTGTTCATATGGGCTTAGAATGTCATGAAACGTCGAGATTTTAAGTTCGAGCGAAAAAAAATTTAAAAAATTTTTATTGCTCAAATAGGCGTAGAATGCCATGAAACGTCGAGATTTTAAGTTTGAGCGAAAACATTTTTTAAAAATGTTCATTGTTCAAATAATCTTAGAATGTCATGAAACGTCGTGATTTTAAGTTTGAGCGAAAAAAAATTTTCGGTCCGTCTGTCGGTCTGTAACTTTTTTGTGCGCACGTTTACTTTGGAACCGTTTGAGATATTGACTTTATAATTATTAAAAAATAATAATATTGATAGCTTATTAGTTTGTATTGAGAAATAATTTATTATTTATTACTTCCACATCCAGTGGAAGTTTAAATCCGGCAAAAAATTTTTATTGTTCAGATAGGCTTGGAATGTCATGAAACGTCGAGATTTTAAGTTTGAGCGAAAAAAAAATTTTAAAAATTTTTATTGCCCAAATAGGCTTAGAATGTCATGAAACGTCGAGATTTTAAGTTTGAGCGAAAAAAAATTTAAAAGATTTTTATTGTTCAAGTAGGCTTAGAATGTCATGAAACGTCGAGATTTTAAGTTTGAGCGAAAAAAAATTTTCGGTCTGTCTAACTTTGTGCGCACGTTTACTCTGGAACCGTTTGAGATATTGACTTGATAATTATTAAAAAATAATAATAATAATAGCTTCTTCGTTTGTATTGTGGAAGAATTTATTTATTACTTCCACATTCAGTGGAAGTTTGGTAACGGCAAAAAAATTTTAAAAAGTTTTTATTGTTCATATGGGCTTAGAATGTCATGAAACGTCGAGATTTTAAGTTTGAGCGAAAAAAAATTTAAAAAATTTTTATTGCTCAAATATACTTAGAATGTCATGAAACGTCGAGATTTTAAGTTTGAGCGAAAAAAAATTTTCGGTCTGTCTGTCGGTCTGTCGAATTTTGTGCGCACGTTTACTCTGGAACCGTTTGAGATATTGACTTGATAATTATTAAAAAATAATAATAATGATAGCTTCTTCGTTTGTATTGTGAAAGAATTTATTATTTATTACTTCCACGTTCAGTGGAGGTTTGGTAACGGCAAAAAAATTTTAAAAAATTTTTATTGTTCATATAGGCTTAGAATGTCATGAAACGTCGAGATTTTAAGTTTGAACGAAAAAAAAAATTCGGTCTGTCTGTCGGTCTAACTTTTTTTGCGCGCATGTTTACTCTGGAACCGTTTGAGATATTGACTTGATAATTATTAAAAAATAATAATGATAGCTTCTTCGTTTGTATTGTGGAAGAATTTATTATTTATTACTTCCACGTTCAGTGGAAGTTTGGTAACGGCAAAAAAATTTTAAAAAATTTTTTTTATTCATATGGGCTTAGAATGTCATGAAACGTCGAGATTTAAGTTCGAGCGAAAAAAAATTTTCGGTCCGTCTGTCGGTCTGTAACTTTTTTGTGCGCACGTTTACTTTGGAACCGTTTGAGATATTGACTTTATAATTATTAAAAAATAATAATAATGAAAGCTTATTAGTTTGTATTGAGAAATAATTTATTATTTATTACTTCCACATCCAGTGGAAGTTTAGATGCGGCAAAAAATTTAAAAAAATTTTTATTGTTCATATAGGCTTAGAATGTCATGAAACGTCGAGATTTTAAGTTTGAACGAAAAAAAATTTTCGGTCTGTCTGTCGGTCTGTTTAATTTTTTTTGCGCGCATGTTTACTCTGGAACCGTTTGAGATATTGACTTGATAATTATTAAAAAATAATAATAATGATAGCTTCTTCGTTTGTATTGTGGAAGAATTTATTATTTATTACTTCCACATTCAGTGGAACTTTGGTAACGGCAAAAAAATTAAAAAATTTTTTTTTTGTTCATATGGGCTTAGAATGTCATGAAACGTCGAGATTTTAAGTTTGAGCGAAAAAAAATTTAAAAAACTTTTATTGTTCAAATAGGCTTAGAATGTCATGAAACGTCGAGATTTTAAGTTTGAGAGAAAAAAAATTTTCGGTCGAAATGTTATTCTCTATATTTTTTTTGTTTTTACATTTGACCAATACATATATTTCATAATAATGTATCTAATCCGTTGAAATATAATTCTTGAATGATATTCATTAAAGTTTTCTGGTAAGGTGAGATAGCCCAATGGCTAAAGCAATTGCCTTGCAATCCAAAGGTCTCGTGTTCGATCGCTCACATGGTGATTTTTTTTTCATATATTTTTTTCATAACAAAGTTGGTATCACAAAATTTAGAATGTCCAAAGACTAACATTATTTACAAGAAAAACGCGAAGAGTATCCTGTAGAATGTGTAACAATTATTTATAAAGCTCAGTAAATCGGCGAAGAAAATAATGCTTCCACTAGTTTATTACTTTCACATCCAGTGGAAGTTTAGTAATGGCAAAAAAATTTTAAAATTTTTTTTTGTTCAAATATGCTTAGAATGTCATGAAACGTCGAGATTTTAAGTTTGAGCGAAAAAAAATTTTCGGTCTGTCGGTCTGTCTAACTTTGTTCGCACGTTTACTCTGGAACCGTTTGAGATATTGACTTGATAATTATTAAAAAATAATAACGATAGCTTCTTCGTTTGTATTGTGGAAGAATTTATTATTTATTACTTCCACGTTCAGTGGAAGTTTGGTAACGGCAAAAAAATTTTGAAAAGTTTTTATTGTTCATATGGGCTAGAATGTCATGAAACGTCGAGAATTTAAGTTCGAGCGAAAAAAAATTTAAAAAATTTTTATTGCTCAAATAGGCGTAGAATGTCATGAAACGTCGAGATTTTAAGTTTGAGCGAAAAAAAAATTTTAAAAATTTTTATTGCTCAAATAGGCTTAGAATGTCATGAAACGTCGAGATTTTAAGTTTGAGCGAAAAAAAATTTTAAAAATTTTTATTGTTCAAGTAGGCTTAGAATGTCATGAAACTGTCTAACTTTGTGCGCACGTTTACTCTGGAACCGTTTGAGATATTGACTTGATAATTATTAAAAAATAATAATGATAGCTTCTTCGTTTGTATTGTGGAAGAATTTATTATTTATTACTTCCACGTTCAGTGGAAGTTTGGTAACGGCAAAAAAATTTTGAAAAATTTTTATTGTTCATATGGGCTAGAATGTCCTGAAACGTCGAGAATTTAAGTTCGAGCGAAAAAAAATTTAAAAAATTTTTATTGCTCAAATAGGCGTAGAATGTCATGAAACGTCGAGATTTTAAGTTTGAGCGAAAAAAAAATTTTAAAAATTTTTATTGCTCAAATAGGCTTAGAATGTCATGAAACGTCGAGATTTTAAGTTTGAGCGAAAAAAAATTTTAAAAATTTTTATTGTTCAAGTAGGCTTAGAATGTCATGAAACTGTCTAACTTTGTGCGCACGTTTACTCTGGAACCGTTTGAGATATTGACTTGATAATTATTAAAAAATAATAATAATGATAGCTTCTTCGTTTGTATTGTGGAAGAATTTATTATTTATTACTTCCACATTCAGTGGAAATTTGGTAACGGCTAAAAAATTAAAAAAAATTTTTATTGTTCATATGGGCTTAGAATGTCATGAAACGTCGAGATTTTAAGTTTGAGCGAAAAAAAATTTTCGGTCTGTCTGTCGGTCTGTCTAACTTTGTGCGCACGTTTACTCTGGAACCGTTTGAGATATTGACTTGATAATTATTAAAAAATAATAATAATTGATAGCTTCTTCTTTCGTATTGTGGAAGAATTTATTATTTATTACTTTTACGTTCAGTGGACATTTGGTAACGGCAAAAAAATTTAAAAAAATTTTAATTGTTCAAATAGGCTTAGAATGTCATGAAACGTCGAGATTTTAAGTTTGAGCGAAAAAAAATTTTCGGTCTGTCTAACTTTGTGCGCACGTTTACTCTGGAACCGTTTGAGATATTGACTTGATAATTAGTAAAAAATAATAATAATGATAGCTTCTTCGTTTGTATTGTGGAAGAATTTATTATTTATTACTTCCACGTTCAGTGGAAGTTTGGAAACGGCATAAAAATTTAAAAAAATTTTTATTGTTCATATGGGCTTAGAATGTCATGAAACGTCGAGATTTTAAGTTCGAGCGAAAAAAAATTTAAAAAATTTTTATTGCTCAAATAGGCGTAGAATGCCATGAAACGTCGAGATTTTAAGTTTGAGCGAAAAAAAATTTTAAAAATGTTCATTGTTCAAATAATCTTAGAATGTCATGAAACGTCGTGATTTTAAGTTTGAGCGAAAAAAAATTTTCGGTCCGTCTGTCGGTCTGTAACTTTTTTGTGCGCACGTTTACTTTGGAACCGTTTGAGATATTGACTTTATAATTATTAAAAAATAATAATAATGATAGCTTATTAGTTTGTATTGAGAAATTATTTATTATTTATTACTTCCACATCCAGTGGAAGTTTAGATCCGGCAAAAAATTTTTAAAAAATTTTTATTGTTCAGATAGGCTTGGAATGTCATGAAACGTCGAGATTTTAAGTTTGAGCGAAAAAAAATTTAAAAAATTTGTATTGTTCAAATAGGCTTAGAATGTCATGAAACGTCGAGATTTTAAGTTTGAGCGAAAAAAAAATTTCGGTCTGTCTAACTTTGTGCGCACGTTTACTCTGGAACCGTTTGAGATATTGACTTGATAATTATTAAAAAATAATAATAATGATAGCTTCTTCGTTTGTATTGTGGAAGAATTTATTATTTATTACTTCCACATTCAGTGGAAGTTTGGTAACAGCAAAAAAATTTAAAAAAAATTTTATTGTTCATATGGGCTTAGAATGTCATGAAACGTCGAGATTTTAAGTTTGAGCGAAAAAAAATTTTAAAAATTTTTATTGCTCAAATAAGAGTAGAATGTCATGAAACTTCGAGATTTTAAGTTTGAGCGAAAAAAAATTTTCGGTCTGTCTGTCGGTCTGTCTAACTTTGTGCGCACGTTTACTCTGGAACCGTTTGAGATATTGACTTGATAATTATTAAAAAATAATAATGATAGCTTCTTCGTTTGTATTGTGGAAGAATTTATTATTTATTACTTCCACGTTCAGTGGAAGTTTGGTAACGGCAAAAAAATTTTGAAAAATTTTTATTGTTCATATGGGCTAGAATGTCCTGAAACGTCGAGAATTTAAGTTCGAGCGAAAAAAAATTTAAAAAATTTTTATTGCTCAAATAGGCGTAGAATGTCATGAAACGTCGAGATTTTAAGTTTGAGCGAAAAAAAAATTTTAAAAATTTTTATTGCTCAAATAGGCTTAGAATGTCATGAAACGTCGAGATTTTAAGTTTGAGCGAAAAAAAATTTTAAAAATTTTTATTGTTCAAGTAGGCTTAGAATGTCATGAAACTGTCTAACTTTGTGCGCACGTTTACTCTGGAACCGTTTGAGATATTGACTTGATAATTATTAAAAAATAATAATAATGATAGCTTCTTCGTTTGTATTGTGGAAGAATTTATTATTTATTACTTCCACATTCAGTGGAAATTTGGTAACGGCTAAAAAATTAAAAAAAAATTTTATTGTTCATATGGGCTTAGAATGTCATGAAACGTCGAGATTTTAAGTTTGAGCGAAAAAAAATTTTCGGTCTGTCTGTCGGTCTGTCTAACTTTGTGCGCACGTTTACTCTGGAACCGTTTGAGATATTGACTTGATAATTATTAAAAAATAATAATAATTGATAGCTTCTTCTTTCGTATTGTGGAAGAATTTATTATTTATTACTTTTACGTTCAGTGGACATTTGGTAACGGCAAAAAAATTTAAAAAAATTTTAATTGTTCAAATAGGCTTAGAATGTCATGAAACGTCGAGATTTTAAGTTTGAGCGAAAAAAAATTTTCGGTCTGTCTAACTTTGTGCGCACGTTTACTCTGGAACCGTTTGAGATATTGACTTGATAATTAGTAAAAAATAATAATAATGATAGCTTCTTCGTTTGTATTGTGGAAGAATTTATTATTTATTACTTCCACGTTCAGTGGAAGTTTGGAAACGGCATAAAAATTTTAAAAAATTTTTATTGTTCATATGGGCTTAGAATGTCATGAAACGTCGAGATTTTAAGTTCGAGCGAAAAAAAATTTAAAAAATTTTTATTGCTCAAATAGGCGTAGAATGCCATGAAACGTCGAGATTTTAAGTTTGAGCGAAAAAAAATTTTAAAAATGTTCATTGTTCAAATAATCTTAGAATGTCATGAAACGTCGTGATTTTAAGTTTGAGCGAAAAAAAATTTTCGGTCCGTCTGTCGGTCTGTAACTTTTTTGTGCGCACGTTTACTTTGGAACCGTTTGAGATATTGACTTTATAATTATTAAAAAATAATAATAATGATAGCTTATTAGTTTGTATTGAGAAATTATTTATTATTTATTACTTCCACATCCAGTGGAAGTTTAGATCCGGCAAAAAATTTTTAAAAAATTTTTATTGTTCAGATAGGCTTGGAATGTCATGAAACGTCGAGATTTTAAGTTTGAGCGAAAAAAAATTTAAAAAATTTGTATTGTTCAAATAGGCTTAGAATGTCATGAAACGTCGAGATTTTAAGTTTGAGCGAAAAAAAAATTTCGGTCTGTCTAACTTTGTGCGCACGTTTACTCTGGAACCGTTTGAGATATTGACTTGATAATTATTAAAAAATAATAATAATGATAGCTTCTTCGTTTGTATTGTGGAAGAATTTATTATTTATTACTTCCACATTCAGTGGAAGTTTGGTAACAGCAAAAAAATTTAAAAAAAATTTTATTGTTCATATGGGCTTAGAATGTCATGAAACGTCGAGATTTTAAGTTTGAGCGAAAAAAAATTTTAAAAATTTTTATTGCTCAAATAAGAGTAGAATGTCATGAAACTTCGAGATTTTAAGTTTGAGCGAAAAAAAATTTTCGGTCTGTCTGTCGGTCTGTCTAACTTTGTGCGCACGTTTACTCTGGATCCGTTTGAGATATTGACTTGATAATTATTAAAAAATAATAATAATTGATAGCTTCTTCGTTTGTATTGTGGAAGAATTTATTATTTATTACTTCTACGTTCGGTGGAAATTTGGTAACGGCAAAAAAATTTAAAAAAATTTTTATTGTTCATATAGGCTTAGAATGTCATGAAACATCGAGATTTTAAGTTTGAGCGAAAAAAAATTTAAAAATTTTTTATTCAAATATACTTAGAATGTCATGAAACGTCGAGATTTTAAGTTTGAGCGAAAAAAAATTTTCGGTCTGTCTGTCGGTCTGTCGAACTTTGTGCGCACGTTTACTCTGGAACCGTTTGAGATATTGACTTGATAATTATTAAAAAATAATAATAATGATAGCTTCTTCGTTTGTATTGTGGAAGAATTTATTATTTATTATTTCCACGTTCAGTGGAGGTTTGGTAACGGCAAAAAAATTTTAAAAAATTTTTAAAAAATTTTTATTGTTCATATAGGCTTAGAATGTCATGAAACGTCGAGATTTTAAGTTTGAACGAAAAAAAAAATTCGGTCTGTCTGTCGGTCTAACTTTTTTTGCGCGCATGTTTACTCTGGAACCGTTTGAGATATTGACTTGATAATTATTAAAAAATAATAATGATAGCTTCTTCGTTTGTATTGTGGAAGAATTTATTATTTATTACTTCCACGTTCAGTGGAAGTTTGGTAACGGCAAAAAAATTTTAAAAAATTTTTTTTGTTCATATGGGCTTAGAATGTCATGAAACGTCGAGATTTAAGTTCGAGCGAAAAAAAATTTAAAAAATTTTTATTGCTCAAATAGGCGTAGAATGTCATGAAACGTCGAGATTTTAAGTTTGAGCGAAAAAAATTTTTAAAAATGTTTATTCAAATAATCTTAAAATGTCACGAAACATCGAGATTTTAAGTTAGAGCGAAAAAAATTTTTCGGTCCGTCTGTCGGTCTAACTTTTACAGCCCGTCGGATGAAAAAAATAACGGTTTTCTCAAATTATCTCGTTAACTATTGGTCGGACTAAAAAATGTCTTATAGCAAGTTTGTAGAGTACGAAATTATCTATAATTTCTCTCACAGGCGCAAATTTGTAGGAGTTATAGTTTTTGAGCTACAGCCCGTCGGATGAAAAAAATAACGGTTTTCTCGAATTATCTCGTTAACTATTGGTCGGACTAAAAAATGTCTTATGGCAAGTTTGTAGAGCACGAAATTATCTATAATTTCTCTCACAGGCGGAAATTTGTAGGAGTTATAGTTCTTGAGCTACAGCCCGTCGGATGAAAAAAATAACGGTTTTCTCGAATTATCTCGTTAACTATTGGTCGGACTAAAAAATGTCTTATGGCAAGTTTGTAGAGCACGAAATTATCTATAACTTCTCTCACAGGCGCAAATTTGTAGGAGCTATAGTTTTTGAACTACAGCCCGTTAGATGAAAAAAGTAACGGCAAAAAAATTTCAAAAAATTTTTATTATTCAAATAGGCTTAGAATGTCATGAAACGTCGAGATTTTAAGTTTGAGAGAAAAAATTTTTTTAAAATTTTTATTGTTCAAATAGTCAGAATGTCATGAAACGTCGAGATTTTAAGTTTGAGCGAAAAAAAAATTTAAAAATTTTTATTGTTCAAATAGGCTTACAATGTCATGAATCGTCGAGATTTTAAGTTTGAGAGAAAAAAATTTTTAAAAATTTTTATTGTTCAAATAGTCAGAATGTCATGAAACGTCGAGATTTTAAGTTTGAGCGAAAAAAAAATTTAAAAATTTTTATTGTTCAAATAGGCTTACAATGTCATGAATCGTCGAGATTTTAAGTTTGAGAGAAAAAAATTTTTAAAAATTTTTATTCAAATAGTCAGAATGTCATGAAACGTCGAGATTTTAAGTTTGAGCGAAAAAAAAATTTAAAAATTTTTATTGTTCAAATAGGTTTAGAATGTCATGAAACGCCGAGATTTTAAGTTAGAGCGAAAAAAATTTTTCGGTCCGTCTGTCGGTCTAACTTTTACAGCCCGTCGGATGAAAAAAATAACGGTTTTCTCAAATTATCTCGTTAACTATTGGTCGGACTAAAAAATGTCTTATAGCAAGTTTGTAGAGCACGAAATTATCTATCTTTTCTCTCACAGGCGCAAATTTGTAGGAGTTATAGTTTTTGAGCTATAGCCCGTCGGATGAAAAAAATAACGGTTTTCTCGAATTATCTCGTTAACTATTGGTCGGACTAAAAAATGTCTTATGGCAAGTTTGTAGAGCACGAAATTATCTATAATTTCTCTCACAGGCGCAAATTTGTAGGAGTTATAGTTCTTGAGCTACAGCCCGTCGGATGAAAAAAATAACGGTTTTCTCGAATTATCTCGTTAACTATTGGTCGGACTAAAAAATGTCTTATGGCAAGCTTGTAGAGCACGAAATTATCTATCTTTTCTCTCACAGGCGCAAATTTGTAGGAGTTATAGTTTTTGAGCTACAGCCCGTCGGATGAAAAAAATAACGGTTTTCTCGAATTATCTCGTTAACTATTGGTCGGACTAAAAAATGTCTTATGGCAAGCTTGTAGAGCACGAAATTATCTATAAATTCTCTCACAGGCGCAAATTTGTAGGAGCTATAGTTTTTGAACAACAGCCCGTCGGATGAAAAAAATAACGTTTTCTCAAATTATCTCGTTAACTATTGGTCGGACCAAAAAATGTCTTATGGCAAGCTTGTAGAGCACGAAATTATCTATCTTTTCTCTCACAGGCGCAACTTTGTAGGAGTTATAGTTTTTGAGTTACAGCCCGTCGGATGAAAAAAATAACGGTTTTCTCGAATTATCTCGTTAACTATTGGTCGGACTAAAAAATGTCTTATGGCAAGCTTGTAGAGCACGAAATTATCTATCTTTACTCTCACAGGCGCAAATTTGTAGGAGTTATAGTTTTTGAGCTACAGCCCGTCGGATGAAAAAAATAACGGTTTTCTCGAATTATCTCGTTAACTATTGGTCGGACTAAAAAATGCCTTATGGCAAGCTTGTAGAGCACGAAATTATCTATCTTTTCTCTCACAGGCGCAAATTTGTAGGAGTTATAGTTTTTGAGCTACAGCCCGTCGGATGAAAAAAATAACGGTTTTCTCGAATTATCTCGTTAACTATTGGTCGGACTAAAAAATGTCTTATGGCAAGCTTGTAGAGCACGAAATTATCTATCTTTTCTCTCACAGGCGCAAATTTGTAGGAGTTATAGTTTTTGAGCTACAGCCCGTCGGATGAAAAAAATAACGGTTTTCTCGAATTATCTCGTTAACTATTGGTCGGACTAAAAAACGTCTTATGGCAAGTTTGTAGAGCACGAAATTATCTATAATTTCTCTCACAGGCGCAAATTTGTAGGAGTTATAGTTCTTGAGCTACAGCCCGTCGGATGAAAAAAATAACGGTTTTCTCGAATTATCTCGTTAACTATTGGTCGGACTAAAAAATGTCTTATGGCAAGCTTGTAGAGCACGAAATTATCTATCTTTTCTCTCACAGGCGCAAATTTGTAGGAGTTATAGTTTTTGAGCTACAGCCCGTCGGATGAAAAAAATAACGGTTTTCTCGAATTATCTCGTTAACTATTGGTCGGACTAAAAAATGTCTTATGGCAAGCTTGTAGAGCACGAAATTATCTATAAATTCTCTCACAGGCGCAAATTTGTAGGAGCTATAGTTTTTCAACTACAGCCCGTCGGATGAAAAAAATAACGTTTTCTCAAATTATCTCGTTAACTATTGGTCGGACCAAAAAATGTCTTATGGCAAGCTTGTAGAGCACGAAATTATCTATCTTTTCTCTCACAGGCGCAAATTTGTAGGAGTTATAGTTTTTGAGCTACAGCCCGTCGGATGAAAAAAATAACGTTTTCTCAAATTATCTCGTTAACTATTGGTCGGACTAAAAAATGTCTTATGGCAAGCTTGTAGAGCACGAAATTATCTATCTTTTCTCTCACAGGCGCAACTTTGTAGGAGTTATAGTTTTTGAGTTACAGCCCGTCGGATGAAAAAAATAACGGTTTTCTCGAATTATCTCGTTAACTATTGGTCGGACTAAAAAATGTCTTATGGCAAGCTTGTAGAGCACGAAATTATCTATCTTTTCTCTCACAGGCGCAAATTTGTAGGAGTTATAGTTTTTGAGCTACAGCCCGTCGGATGAAAAAAATAACGGTTTTCTCGAATTATCTCGTTAACTATTGGTCGGACTAAAAAATGCCTTATGGCAAGCTTGTAGAGCACGAAATTATCTATCTTTTCTCTCACAGGCGCAAATTTGTAGGAGTTATAGTTTTTGAGCTACAGCCCGTCGGATGAAAAAAATAACGGTTTTCTCGAATTATCTCGTTAACTATTGGTCGGATTAAAAAATGTCTTATGGCAAGCTTGTAGAGCACGAAATTATCTATCTTTTCTCTCACAGGCGCAAATTTGTAGGAGTTATAGTTTTTGAGCTACAGCCCGTCGGATGAAAAAAATAACGGTTTTCTCGAATTATCTCGTTAACTATTGGTCGGACTAAAAAATGTCTTATGGCAAGCTTGTAGAGCACGAAATTATCTATCTTTTCTCTCACAGGCGCAAATTTGTAGGAGCTATAGTTTTTGAACTACAGCCCGTCGGATGAAAAAAATAAAGTTTTCTCAAATTATCTCGTTAACTATTGGTCGGACTAAAAAATGTCTTATGGCAAGTTTGTAGAGCACGAAATTATCTATAACTTCTCTCACAGGCGCAAATTTGTAGGAGCTATAGTTTTTGAACTACAGCCCGTCGGATGAAAAAAATAACGTTTTCTCAAATTATCTCGTTAACTATTGGTCGGACCAAAAAATGTCTTATGGCAAGCTTGTAGAGCACGGAATTATCTATAATTTCTCTCACAGGCGCAAAGGGCATAGCCGGGTAAGCATGGTGTGACTGCCCCCAAGCGTCTGGTGCTTATATTTGTGCAGTAGGAAGCAATCTTGGAAAGTAGCAATTTCACAAAATATTAGCCCGAAAAAGGGACCGGTTTGGGGTGAGTAAGGGAGGGTTGATTTTAGCAAAACTATTTTTTTTCTAAGAAACGGCGCATTCAATCGTTTTGTAAAAAATATATGTTAAAGACCTACTGAGAAAGTACTAAATAAAAAATCATGCTCAAATTCCGAAAACAGATACAGTAAAAAAAACATATATATTATTTTCAAATTTTTTTTAGGGTAACTTATCCCTGGGGTACCAGCCTGAATTTTTTTCTGTAGCATGTCTATGGACTCACTTATGTTATATTTTTTTCCTAGTCTTGTCCGAAGATTACGCCATACTTAAAAAAAATGCTGAAGTGTGCAGTGCCGTATGCATATTTTGTGGACAATTAACTCCTTGCAAGTAAAAAAGGCCAAACTGCAAAGTAAATATGGATACCTGAGTAGTGTATACATATTAGTGACTAGTGATTACGGAGATGGTGAACGTTGTAAGAGAAACCAACATAAAGCTGCAACGCTGACAGTTAATTAGGTGCTCAATAGAGTTGACTCTTGCGCCGCAAAAATCAGTTTATAGCCGTAATGTTAAATATCATTAAGGGTAAAACCTAAAGTCAGCGGACTATGGAGTACCTTGTCAAAGACTGTCATTATTCACATATTACCATCGGCGGGGATAAGAGCTTGGTTGTTAACAATTTGCAGCACTAAATCGTAGCATGAGAAGGATATAGATGTTAATCTTCCTCACTGTCATCTGCAATCACTGTACTCATGCTATCCTTCTGGAACAATAGGGAGAGAACTTCTGCCGGTTTAGGTATGTTTGCTAGATATCATCCGTACGAAAGGTAATACACGACAGCAGCTACATGGGAACAACATCCAACAGTTTGATACCCATTGGCACATTCACAGAAGTGTCTTCTAACGCCGACACTGTGGGGAATATAGTCGAGGAAACATCGGTAAACCTTCGTTTTGATGTGACGTGAACAAACTTGTATTTTGAGTACATTGGACTGGTCCTTAGCGTACTGAAGATTAAGTGTTCCGTCTTCATTTATGACTTCGAGGTACGAAATCGTTTGTTTATATTGATACGATCCGGTAAAAAACAGTTTTAAATCCGTCATTTCTGGGAAGTCCAGTACATCTTTGCTGGAAATATCTACAAAAGGCAGTTTTGCAATTTCTTTGAATGTGCCAGTGGGAATCGAACTGTTGGATGTTGTTCCCATGTAGCTGCTGTCGTGCATTATCTTTCGCAAGGACGATATCTATCAAGCATACCTAAACCGGCGGAAGTTCTTTCTCTATTGTTTCAGAAGGATAGCAGTGCAGTGATTGCAGATGACAGTGAGGAAGATTAACATCCATATCCATCACAGGTTAGTAATGCTACGATTTAGTGCTGCAAATTATTAACAACACATGACTGTTAAGACCAAGCTCTTATCCCCGCCGGTAATATCGATAGTACCGCTGACTTTAGTTTTTACCCTTAATGATATTTAACATTCCGGCCATAAACTGATTTTTACGGCGCAAGAGAGTTAAACTCTATTGATCACCTAATTAACTGTCAGCGTTGTAGCGTTATATTGGTTTCTCTTACAACGTTCACCATTTCCATAATCACTAATCACTAGTATGTATACACTACTCAGGTATCCATATTTACTTTGCATTTTGGCCTTCTTTACGTGCAAGGGGTTAATTGTTGACAAAATATGCATACGACACTGCACACTTCGGCATTTTTTTTAAGTATGGCGTAATCTTCGCACAAGACTGGGAAAAAAACATAACATAAGTGAGTCCCCAGACATGCTACAGAAAAAAATTCAGGCTGGTACCCCAGGGATAAGTTACCCTAAAAAAAAATTGCAAATAATATATATGTTTTTTTTACTGTATCTGTTTTCGGAATTTGAGCGCGATTTTTTATTTAGTACTTTCTCAGTAGGTCTTTAACATATATTTTTTACAAAATGATTGAATGCGCCGTTTCTTAGAAAAAAAATAGTTTTTCTAAAACCAACCCTCCCTTACTCACCCCAAACCGGTCTCTTTTTCGGGCTAATATTTTGTGAAATGGCTACTTTCCAAGATTGCTTCCTACTGCACAAATATAAGCGCCAGACGCTTGGGGGCAGTTACACCATGCTTACCCGGCTATGCCCTTTGTAGGAGTTATAGTTTTTGAGCTACAGCCCGTCGGATGAAAAAAATAACGGTTTTCTCAAATTATCTCGTTAACTATTGGTCGGACTAAAAAATGTCTTATGGCAAGTTTGTAGAGCACGAAATTATCTATAACTTCTCTCACAGGCGCAAATTTGTAGGAGCTATAGTTTTTGAACTACAGCCCGTTAGATGAAAAAAGTAACGGCAAAAAAATTTCAAAAAATTTTTATTATTCAAATAGGCTTAGAATGTCATGAAACGTCGAGATTTTAAGTTTGAGAGAAAAAAATTTTTAAAAATTTTTATTGTTCAAATAGTCAGAATGTCATGAAACGTCGAGATTTTAAGTTTGAGCGAAAAAAAAATTTAAAAATTTTTATTCAAATAGGCTTACAATGTCATGAATCGTCGAGATTTTAAGTTTGAGAGAAAAAAATTTTTAAAAATTTTTATTGTTCAAATAGTCAGAATGTCATGAAACGTCGAGATTTTAAGTTTGAGCGAAAAAAAAATTTAAAAATTTTTATTGTTCAAATAGGCTTACAATGTCATGAATCGTCGAGATTTTAAGTTTGAGAGAAAAAAATTTTTAAAAATTTTTATTCAAATAGTCAGAATGTCATGAAACGTCGAGATTTTAAGTTTGAGCGAAAAAAAAATTTAAAAATTTTTATTGTTCAAATAGGCTTACAATGTCATGAATCGTCGAGATTTTAAGTTTGAGAGAAAAAAATTTTTAAAAATTTTTATTGTTCAAATAGTCAGAATGTCATGAAACGTCGAGATTTTAAGTTTGAGCGAAAAAAAAATTTAAAAATTTTTATTGTTCAAATAGGTTTAGAATGTCATGAAACGCCGAGATTTTAAGTTAGAGCGAAAAAAATTTTTCGGTCCGTCTGTCGGTCTAACTTTTACAGCCCGTCGGATGAAAAAAATAACGGTTTTCTCAAATTATCTCGTTAACTATTGGTCGGACTAAAAAATGTCTTATAGCAAGTTTGTAGAGTACGAAATTATCTATAATTTCTCTCACAGGCGCAAATTTGTAGGAGTTATAGTTTTTGAGCTACAGCCCGTCGGATGAAAAAAATTACGGTTTTCTCGAATTATCTCGTTAACTATTGGTCGGACTAAAAAATGTCTTATGGCAAGCTTGTAGAGCACGAAATTATCTATCTTTTCTCTCACAGGCGCAAATTTGTAGGAGTTATAGTTTTTGAGCTACAGCCCGTCGGATGGAAAAAATAACGTTTTCTCAAATTATCTCGTTAACTATTGGTCGGACTAAAAAATGTCTTATGGCAAGTTTGTAGAGCACGAAATTATCTATAATTTCTCTCACAGGCGCAAATTTGTAGGAGTTATAGTTCTTGAGCTACAGCCCGTCGGATGAAAAAAATAACGGTTTTCTCGAATTATCTCGTTAACTATTGGTCGGACTAAAAAATGTCTTATGGCAAGCTTGTAGAGCACGAAATTATCTATCTTTTCTCTCACAGGCGCAAATTTGTAGGAGTTATAGTTTTTGAGCTACAGCCCGTCGGATGAAAAAAATAACGGTTTTCTCGAATTATCTCGTTAACTATTGGTCGGACTAAAAAATGTCTTATGGCAAGCTTGTAGAGCACGAAATTATCTATAAATTCTCTCACAGGCGCAAATTTGTAGGAGCTATAGTTTTTCAACTACAGCCCGTCGGATGAAAAAAATAACGTTTTCTCAAATTATCTCGTTAACTATTGGTCGGACCAAAAAATGTCTTATGGCAAGCTTGTAGAGCACGAAATTATCTATCTTTTCTCTCACAGGCGCAAATTTGTAGGAGTTATAGTTTTTGAGCTACAGCCCGTCGGATGAAAAAAATAACGTTTTCTCAAATTATCTCGTTAACTATTGGTCGGACTAAAAAATGTCTTATGGCAAGCTTGTAGAGCACGAAATTATCTATCTTTTCTCTCACAGGCGCAACTTTGTAGGAGTTATAGTTTTTGAGTTACAGCCCGTCGGATGAAAAAAATAACGGTTTTCTCGAATTATCTCGTTAACTATTGGTCGGACTAAAAAATGCCTTATGGCAAGCTTGTAGAGCACGAAATTATCTATCTTTTCTCTCACAGGCGCAAATTTGTAGGAGTTATAGTTTTTGAGCTACAGCCCGTCGAATGAAAAAAATAACGGTTTTCTCAAATTATCTCGTTAACTATTGGTCGGACTAAAAAATGTCTTATGGCAAGCTTGTAGAGCACGAAATTATCTATAATTTCTCTCACAGGCGCAAATTTGTAGGAGTTATAGTTTTTGAGCTACAGCCCGTCGGATGAAAAAAATAACGGTTTTCTCGAATTATCTCGTTAACTATTGATCGGACTAAAAAATGTCTTATGGCAAGCTTGTAGAGCACGAAATTATCTATAATTTCTCTCACAGGCGCAAATTTGTAGGAGTTATAGTTTTTGAGCTACAGCCCGTCGGATGAAAAAAATAACGGTTTTCTCAGATTATCTCGTTAACTATTGGTCGGACTAAAAAATGTCTTATAGCAAGTTTGTAGAGCACGAAATTATCTATAATTTCTCTCACAGGCGCAAATTTGTAGGAGTTATAGTTTTTGAGCTACAGCCCGTCGGATGAAAAAAATAACGGTTTTCTCAGATTATCTCGTTAACTATTGGTCGGACTAAAAAATGTCTTATGGCAAGTTTGTAGAGCACGAAATTATCTATAATTTCTCTCACAGGCGCAAATTTGTAGGAGTTATAGTTCTTGAGCTACAGCCCGTCGGATGAAAAAAATAACGGTTTTCTCGAATTATCTCGTTAACTATTGGTCGGACTAAAAAATGTCTTATAGCAAGCTTGTAGAGCACGAAATTATCTATCTTTTCTCTCACAGGCGCAAATTTGTAGGAGTTATAGTTTTTGAGCTACAGCCCGTCGGATGAAAAAAATAACGGTTTTCTCGAATTATCTCGTTAACTATTGGTCGGACTAAAAAATGTCTTATGGCAAGCTTGTAGAGCACGAAATTATCTATAAATTCTCTCACAGGCGCAAATTTGTAGGAGCTATAGTTTTTGAACTACAGCCCGTCGGATGAAAAAAATAACGTTTTCTCAAATTATCTCGTTAACTATTGGTCGGACCAAAAAATGTCTTATGGCAAGCTTGTAGAGCACGAAATTATCTATCTTTTCTCTCACAGGCGCAAATTTGTAGGAGTTATAGTTTTTGAGCTACAGCCCGTCGGATGAAAAAAATAACGTTTTCTCAAATTATCTCGTTAACTATTGGTCGGACAAAAAAATGTCTTATGGCAAGCTTGTAGAGCACGAAATTATCTATCTTTTCACTCACAGGCGCAACTTTGTAGGAGTTATAGTTTTTGAGTTACAGCCCGTCGGATGAAAAAAATAACGGTTTTCTCGAATTATCTCGTTAACTATTGGTCGGACTAAAAAATGTCTTATGGCAAGCTTGTAGAGCACGAAATTATCTATCTTTTCTCTCACAGGCGCAAATTTGTAGGAGTTATAGTTTTTGAGCTACAGCCCGTCGGATGAAAAAAATAACGGTTTTCTCGAATTATCTCGTTAACTATTGGTCGGACTAAAAAATGCCTTATGGCAAGCTTGTAGAGCACGAAATTATCTATCTTTTCTCTCACAGGCGCAAATTTGTAGGAGTTATAGTTTTTGAGCTACAGCCCGTCGGATGAAAAAAATAACGGTTTTCTCGAATTATCTCGTTAACTATTGGTCGGACTAAAAAATGTCTTATGGCAAGGTTGTAGAGCACGAAATTATCTATAATTTCTCTCACAGGCGCAAATTTGTAGGAGTTATAGTTCTTGAGCTACAGCCCGTCGGATGAAAAAAATAACGGTTTTCTCGAATTATCTCGTTAACTATTGGTCGGACTAAAAAATGTCTTATGGCAAGCTTGTAGTGCACGAAATTATATATAATTTCTCTCACAGGCGCAAATTTGTAGGAGCTATAGTTTTTGAACTACAGCCCGTCGGATGAAAAAAATAACGTTTTCTCAAATTATCTCGTTAACTATTGGTCGGACCAAAAAATGTCTTATGGCAAGTTTGTAGAGCACGAAATTATCTATAATTTCTCTCACAGGCGCAAATTTGTAGGAGTTATAGTTCTTGAGCTACAGCCCGTCGGATGAAAAAAATAACGGTTTTCTCGAATTATCTCGTTAACTATTGGTCGGACTAAAAAATGTCTTATGGCAAGCTTGTAGTGCACGAAATTATATATAATTTCTCTCACAGGCGCAAATTTGTAGGAGCTATAGTTTTTGAACTACAGCCCGTCGGATGAAAAAAATAACGTTTTCTCAAATTATCTCGTTAACTATTGGTCGGACCAAAAAATGTCTTATGGCAAGCTTGTAGAGCACGAAATTATCTATCTTTTCTCTCACAGGCGCAAATTTGTAGGAGTTATAGTTTTTGAGCTACAGCCCGTCGGATGAAAAAAATAACGTTTTCTCAAATTATCTCGTTAACTATTGGTCGGACTAAAAAATGTCTTATGGCAAGCTTGTAGAGCACGAAATTATCTATCTTTTCTCTCACAGGCGCAAATTTGTAGGAGTTATAGTTTTTGAGCTACAGCCCGTCGGATGAAAAAAATAACGGTTTTCTCGAATTATCTCGTTAACTATTGGTCGGACTAAAAAATGTCTTATGGCAAGCTTGTAGAGCACGAAATTATCTATCTTTTCTCTCACAGGCGCAAATTTGTAGGAGTTATAGTTTTTGAGTTACAGCCCGTCGGATGAAAAAAATAACGGTTTTCTCGAATTATCTCGTTAACTATTGGTCGGACTAAAAAATGTCTTATGGCAAGCTTGTAGAGCACGAAATTATCTATCTTTTCTCTCACAGGCGCAAATTTGTAGGAGTTATAGTTTTTGAGCTACAGCCCGTCGGATGAAAAAAATAACGGTTTTCTCGAATTATCTCGTTAACTATTGGTCGGACTAAAAAATGCCTTATGGCAAGCTTGTAGAGCACGAAATTATCTATCTTTTCTCTCACAGGCGCAAATTTGTAGGAGTTATAGTTTTTGAGCTACAGCCCGTCGGATGAAAAAAATAACGGTTTTCTCGAATTATCTCGTTAACTATTGGTCGGACTAAAAAATGTCTTATGGCAAGTTTGTAGAGCACGAAATTATCTATAACTTCTCTCACAGGCGCAAATTTGTAGGAGCTATAGTTTTTGAACTACAGCCCGTTAGATGAAAAAAGTAACGGCAAAAAAATTTCAAAAAATTTTTATTATTCAAATAGGCTTAGAATGTCATGAAACGTCGAGATTTTAAGTTTGAGAGAAAAAAATTTTTAAAAATTTTTATTGTTCAAATAGTCAGAATGTCATGAAATGTCGAGATTTTAAGTTTGAGCGAAAAAAAAATTTAAAAATTTTTATTGTTCAAATAGGCTTAGAATGTCATGAAACGTCGAGATTTTAAGTTTGAGCGAAAAAAACTTTCGGTCCGTCTGTCGGTCTGTAACTTTTCTGTGCGCACGCTTACTCTGGAACCGTTTGAGATATTGACTTGATAATTGTTAAAAAAAAAAATAATAATGATAGCTTACTAGTTTGTATTGTGGAAGAATTTATTATTTATTACTTCCACATCCAGTGGAAGTTTGGTAACGGCAAAAAAATTTTACAAAAATTTTATTGTTTAAATAGGTTTAGAATGTCATGAAACGTCGAGATTTTAAGTTAGAGCGAAAAAAATTTTTCGGTCCGTCTGTCGGTCTAACTATTACAGCCCGTCGGATGAAAAAAATAACGGTTTTCTCAAATTATCTCCTTAACTATTGGTCGGACTAAAAAATGTCTTATGGCAAATTTGTAGAGTACGAAATTATCTATAATTTCTCTCACAGGCGCAAATTTGTAGGAGTTATAGTTTTTGAGCTACAGCCCGTCGGATGAAAAAAATAACGGTTTTCTCGAATTATCTCGTTAACTATTGGTCGGACTAAAAAATGTCTTATGGCGAGTTTGTAGAGCACGAAATTATCTATCTTTTCTCTCACAGGCGCAAATTTGTAGGAGCTATAGTTTTTGAGCTACAGCCCGTCGGATGAAAAAAATAACGGTTTTCTCGAATTATCTCGTTAACTATTGGTCGGACTAAAAAATGTCTTATGGCAAGCTTATAGAGCACGAAATTATCTATAAATTCTCTCACAGGCGCAAATTTGTAGGAGCTATAGTTTTTGAACTACAGCCCGTCGGATGAAAAAAATTAAGTTTTCTCGAATTATCTCGTTAACTATTGGTCGGACTAAAAAATGTCTTATGGCAAGCTTGTAGAGCACGAAATTATCTATAATTTCTCTCACAGGCGCAAATTTGTAGGAGTTATAGTTTTTGAGCTACAGCCCGTCGGATGAAAAAAATAACGGTTCTCTCGAATTATCTCGTTAACTATTGGTCGGACTAAAAAATGTCTTATGGCGAGTTTGTAGAGCACGAAATTATCTATCTTTTCTCTCACAGGCGCAAATTTGTAGGAGCTATAGTTTTTGAGCTACAGCCCGTCGGATGAAAAAAATAACGGTTTTCTCGAATTATCTCGTTAACTATTGGTCGGACTAAAAAATGTCTTATGGCAAGTTTGTAGAGCACGAAATTATCTATAACTTCTCTCACAGGCGCAAATTTGTAGGAGCCATAGTTTTTGAACTACAGCCCGTCGGATGAAAAAAATAACGTTTTCTCAAATTATCTCGTTAACTATTGGTCGGACTAAAAAATGTCTTATGGCGAGTTTGTAGAGCACGAAATTATCTATAACTTCTCTCACAGGCGCAAATTTGTAGGAGCTATAGTTTTTGAACTACAGCCCGTCGGATGAAAAAAATAACGGTTTTCTCGAATTATCTCGTTAACTATTGGTCGGACTAAAAAATGTCTTATGGCGAGTTTGTAGAGCACGAAATTATCTATAATTTCTCTCACAGGCGCAAATTTGTAGGAGTTATAGTTGTTGAGCTACAGCCCGTCGGATGAAAAAAATAACGATTTTCTCAAATTATCTCGTTAACTATTGGTCGGACTAAAAAATGTCTTATGGCGAGTTTGTAGAGCACGAAATTATCTATAACTTCTCTCACAGGCGCAAATTTGTAGGAGCTATAGTTTTTGAACTACAGCCCGTCGGATGAAAAAAATAACGTTTTCTCAAATTATCTCGTTAACTATTGGTCGGACTGAAAAATGTCTTATGGCAAGCTAGTAGAGCACGACATTATCTATCTTTTCTCTCACAGGCGCAAATTTGTAGGAGTTATAGTTTTTGAGCTACAGCCCGTCGGATGAAAAAAATAACGATTTTCTCAAATTATCTCGTTAACTATTGGTCGGACTAAAAAATGTCTTATGGCGAGTTTGTAGAGCACGAAATTATCTATCTTTTCTCTCACAGGCGCAAATTTGTAGGAGCTATAGTTTTTGAGCTACAGCCCGTCGGATGAAAAAAATAACGGTTTTCTCGAATTATCTCGTTAACTATTGGTCGGACTAAAAAATGTCTTATGGCAAGCTTGTAGAGCACGAAATTATCTATCTTTTCTCTCACAGGCACAAATTTGTAGGAGTTATAGTTTTTGAGCTACAGCCCGTCGGATGAAAAAAATAACGGTTTTCTCGAATTATCTCGTTAACTATTGGTCGGACTAAAAAATGTCTTATGGCAAGCTTGTAGAGCACGAAATTATCTATCTTTTCTCTCACAGGCGCAAATTTGTAGGAGTTATAGTTTTTGAGCTACAGCCCGTCGGATGAAAAAAATAACGTTTTCTCAAATTATCTCGTTAACTATTGGTCGGACTAAAAAATGTCTTATGGCGAGTTTGTAGAGCACGAAATTATCTATAACTTCTCTCACAGGCGCAAATTTGTAGGAGCTATAGTTTTTGAACTACAGCCCGTCGGATGAAAAAAATAACGGTTTTCTCGAATTATCTCGTTAACTATTGGTCGGACTAAAAAATGTCTTATGGCGAGTTTGTAGAGCACGAAGTTATCTATAATTTCTCTCACAGGCGCAAATTTGTAGGAGTTATAGTTGTTGAGCTACAGCCCGTCGGATGAAAAAAATAACGATTTTCTCAAATTATCTCGTTAACTATTGGTCGGACTAAAAAATGTCTTATGGCGAGTTTGTAGAGCACGAAATTATCTATAACTTCTCTCACAGGCGCAAATTTGTAGGAGCTATAGTTTTTGAACTACAGCCCGTCGGATGAAAAAAATAACGTTTTCTCAAATTATCTCGTTAACTATTGGTCGGACTGAAAAATGTCTTATGGCAAGCTAGTAGAGCACGACATTATCTATCTTTTCTCTCACAGGCGCAAATTTGTAGGAGTTATAGTTTTTGAGCTACAGCCCGTCGGATGAAAAAAATAACGATTTTCTCAAATTATCTCGTTAACTATTGGTCGGACTAAAAAATGTCTTATGGCGAGTTTGTAGAGCACGAAATTATCTATCTTTTCTCTCACAGGCGCAAATTTGTAGGAGCTATAGTTTTTGAGCTACAGCCCGTCGGATGAAAAAAATAACGGTTTTCTCGAATTATCTCGTTAACTATTGGTCGGACTAAAAAATGTCTTATGGCAAGCTTGTAGAGCACGAAATTATCTATCTTTTCTCTCACAGGCGCAAATTTGTAGGAGTTATAGTTTTTGAGCTACAGCCCGTCGGATGAAAAAAATAACGGTTTTCTCGAATTATCTCGTTAACTATTGGTCGGACTAAAAAATGTCTTATGGCGAGTTTGTAGAGCACGAAATTATCTATAACTTCTCTCACAGGCGCAAATTTGTAGGAGCTATAGTTTTTGAACTACAGCCCGTCGGATGAAAAAAATAACGTTTTCTCAAATTATCTCGTTAACTATTGGTCGGACTGAAAAATGTCTTATGGCAAGCTAGTAGAGCACGACATTATCTATCTTTTCTCTCACAGGCGCAAATTTGTAGGAGTTATAGTTTTTGAGCTACAGCCCGTCGGATGAAAAAAATAACGATTTTCTCAAATTATCTCGTTAACTATTGGTCGGACTAAAAAATGTCTTATGGCGAGTTTGTAGAGCACGAAATTATCTATCTTTTCTCTCACAGGCGCAAATTTGTAGGAGCTATAGTTTTTGAGCTACAGCCCGTCGGATGAAAAAAATAACGGTTTTCTCGAATTATCTCGTTAACTATTGGTCGGACTAAAAAATGTCTTATGGCAAGTTTGTAGAGCACGAAATTATCTATAACTTCTCTCACAGGCGCAAATTTGTAGGAGCTATAGTTTTTGAACTACAGCCCGTCGGATGAAAAAAATAACGGTTTTCTCGAATTATCTCGTTAACTATTGGTCGGACTAAAAAATGTCTTATGGCAAGCTTGTAGAGCACGAAATTATCTATAATTTCTCTCACAGGCGCAAATTTGTAGGAGTTTTGGTTCTTGAGCTACAGCCCGTCGGATGAAAGAAATAACGGTTTTCTCGAATTATCTCGTTAACTATTGGTCGGACTAAAAAATGTCTTATGGCAAGCTTGTAGAGCACGGAATTATCTATAATTTCTCTCACAGGCGCAAATTTGTAGGAGTTATAGTTTTTGAGCTACAGCCCGTCGGATGAAAAAAATAACGGTTTTCTCAAATTATCTCGTTAACTATTGGTCGGACTAAAAAATGTCTTATGGCAAGCTAGTAGAGCACGACATTATCTATCTTTTCTCTCACAGGCGCAAATTTGTAGGAGTTATAGTTTTTGAGCTACAGCCCGTCGGATGAAAAAAATAACGATTTTCTCAAATTATCTCGTTAACTATTGGTCGGACTAAAAAATGTCTTATGGCGAGTTTGTAGAGCACGACATTATCTATCTTTTCTCTCACAGGCGCAAATTTGTAGGAGTTATAGTTTTTGAGCTACAGCCCGTCGGATGAAAAAAATAACGATTTTCTCAAATTATCTCGTTAACTATTGGTCGGACTAAAAAATGTCTTATGGCGAGTTTGTAGAGCACGAAATTATCTATAACTTCTCTCACAGGCGCAAATTTGTAGGAGCTATAGTTTTTGAACTACAGCCCGTCGGATGAAAAAAATAACGTTTTCTCAAATTATCTCGTTAACTATTGGTCGGACTGAAAAATGTCTTATGGCAAGCTAGTAGAGCACGACATTATCTATCTTTTCTCTCACAGGCGCAAATTTGTAGGAGTTATAGTTTTTGAGCTACAGCCCGTCGGATGAAAAAAATAACGATTTTCTCAAATTATCTCGTTAACTATTGGTCGGACTAAAAAATGTCTTATGGCGAGTTTGTAGAGCACGAAATTATCTATCTTTTCTCTCACAGGCGCAAATTTGTAGGAGCTATAGTTTTTGAGCTACAGCCCGTCGGATGAAAAAAATAACGGTTTTCTCGAATTATCTCGTTAACTATTGGTCGGACTAAAAAATGTCTTATGGCAAGTTTGTAGAGCACGAAATTATCTATAACTTCTCTCACAGGCGCAAATTTGTAGGAGCTATAGTTTTTGAACTACAGCCCGTCGGATGAAAAAAATAACGGTTTTCTCGAATTATCTCGTTAACTATTGGTCGGACTAAAAAATGTCTTATGGCAAGCTTGTAGAGCACGAAATTATCTATAATTTCTCTCACAGGCGCAAATTTGTAGGAGTTTTGGTTCTTGAGCTACAGCCCGTCGGATGAAAGAAATAACGGTTTTCTCGAATTATCTCGTTAACTATTGGTCGGACTAAAAAATGTCTTATGGCAAGCTTGTAGAGCACGGAATTATCTATAATTTCTCTCACAGGCGCAAATTTGTAGGAGTTATAGTTTTTGAGCTACAGCCCGTCGGATGAAAAAAATAACGGTTTTCTCAAATTATCTCGTTAACTATTGGTCGGACTAAAAAATGTCTTATGGCAAGTTTATAGAGCACGAAATTATCTATAACTTCTCTCACAGGCACAAATTTGTAGGAGCTATAGTTTTTGAACTACAGCCCGTTAGATGAAAAAAGTAACGGCAAAAAAATTTCAAAAAATTTTTATTATTCAAATAGGCTTAGAATGTCATGAAACGTCGAGATTTTAAGTTTGAGAGAAAAAAATTTTTAAAAATTTTTATTGTTCAAATAGTCAGAATGTCATGAAACGTCGAGATTTTAAGTTTGAGCGAAAAAAAAATTTAAAAATTTTTATTGTTCAAATAGGCTTACAATGTCATGAATCGTCGAGATTTTAAGTTTGAGAGAAAAAAATGTTTAAAAATTTTTATTGTTCAAATAGTCAGAATGTCATGAAACGTCGAGATTTTAAGTTTGAGCGAAAAAAAAATTTAAAAATTTTTATTGTTCAAATAGGCTTACAATGTCATGAATCGTCGAGATTTTAAGTTTGAGAAAAAAATTTTTAAAAATTTTTATTCAAATAGTCAGAATGTCATGAAACGTCGAGATTTTAAGTTTGAGCGAAAAAAAAATTTTAAAAATTTTTATTGCTCAAATAGGCTTAGAATGTCATGAAACGTCGAGATTTTAAGTTTGAGAGAAAAAAATTTTTAAAAATTTTTATTGTTCAAATAGTCAGAATGTCATGAAACGTCGAGATTTTAAGTTTGAGCGAAAAAAAAATTTAAAAATTTTTATTGTTCAAATAGGCTTACAATGTCATGAATCGTCGAGATTTTAAGTTTGAGAGAAAAAAATGTTTAAAAATTTTTATTGTTCAAATAGTCAGAATGTCATGAAACGTCGAGATTTTAAGTTTGAGCGAAAAAAAAATTTAAAAATTTTTATTGTTCAAATAGGCTTACAATGTCATGAATCGTCGAGATTTTAAGTTTGAGAAAAAAATTTTTAAAAATTTTTATTCAAATAGTCAGAATGTCATGAAACGTCGAGATTTTAAGTTTGAGCGAAAAAAAAATTTAAAAATTTTTATTGTTCAAATAGGCTTACAATGTCATGAATCGTCGAGATTTTAAGTTTGAGAGAAAAAAATTTTTAAAAATTTTTATTGTTCAAATAGTCAGAATGTCATGAAACGTCGAGATTTTAAGTTTGAGCGAAAAAAAAATTTAAAAATTTTTATTGTTCAAATAGGTTTAGAATGTCATGAAACGCCGAGATTTTAAGTTAGAGCGAAAAAAATTTTTCGGTCCGTCTGTCGGTCTAACTTTTACAGCCCGTCGGATGAAAAAAATAACGGTTTTCTCAAATTATCTCGTTAACTATTGGTCGGACTAAAAAATGTCTTATAGCAAGTTTGTAGAGTACGAAATTATCTATAATTTCTCTCACAGGCGCAAATTTGTAGGAGTTATAGTTTTTGAGCTACAGCCCGTCGGATGAAAAAAATAACGGTTTTCTCGAATTATCTCGTTAACTATTGGTCGGACTAAAAAATGTCTTATGGCAAGTTTGTAGAGCACGAAATTATCTATAATTTCTCTCACAGGCGGAAATTTGTAGGAGTTATAGTTCTTGAGCTACAGCCCGTCGGATGAAAAAAATAACGGTTTTCTCGAATTATCTCGTTAACTATTGGTCGGACTAAAAAATGTCTTATGGCAAGTTTGTAGAGCACGAAATTATCTATAACTTCTCTCACAGGCGCAAATTTGTAGGAGCTATAGTTTTTGAACTACAGCCCGTTAGATGAAAAAAGTAACGGCAAAAAAATTTCAAAAAATTTTTATTATTCAAATAGGCTTAGAATGTCATGAAACGTCGAGATTTTAAGTTTGAGAGAAAAAATTTTTTTAAAATTTTTATTGTTCAAATAGTCAGAATGTCATGAAACGTCGAGATTTTAAGTTTGAGCGAAAAAAAAATTTAAAAATTTTTATTGTTCAAATAGGCTTACAATGTCATGAATCGTCGAGATTTTAAGTTTGAGAGAAAAAAATTTTTAAAAATTTTTATTGTTCAAATAGTCAGAATGTCATGAAACGTCGAGATTTTAAGTTTGAGCGAAAAAAAAATTTAAAAATTTTTATTGTTCAAATAGGCTTACAATGTCATGAATCGTCGAGATTTTAAGTTTGAGAGAAAAAAATTTTTAAAAATTTTTATTCAAATAGTCAGAATGTCATGAAACGTCGAGATTTTAAGTTTGAGCGAAAAAAAAATTTAAAAATTTTTATTGTTCAAATAGGTTTAGAATGTCATGAAACGCCGAGATTTTAAGTTAGAGCGAAAAAAATTTTTCGGTCCGTCTGTCGGTCTAACTTTTACAGCCCGTCGGATGAAAAAAATAACGGTTTTCTCAAATTATCTCGTTAACTATTGGTCGGACTAAAAAATGTCTTATAGCAAGTTTGTAGAGCACGAAATTATCTATCTTTTCTCTCACAGGCGCAAATTTGTAGGAGTTATAGTTTTTGAGCTATAGCCCGTCGGATGAAAAAAATAACGGTTTTCTCGAATTATCTCGTTAACTATTGGTCGGACTAAAAAATGTCTTATGGCAAGTTTGTAGAGCACGAAATTATCTATAATTTCTCTCACAGGCGCAAATTTGTAGGAGTTATAGTTCTTGAGCTACAGCCCGTCGGATGAAAAAAATAACGGTTTTCTCGAATTATCTCGTTAACTATTGGTCGGACTAAAAAATGTCTTATGGCAAGCTTGTAGAGCACGAAATTATCTATCTTTTCTCTCACAGGCGCAAATTTGTAGGAGTTATAGTTTTTGAGCTACAGCCCGTCGGATGAAAAAAATAACGGTTTTCTCGAATTATCTCGTTAACTATTGGTCGGACTAAAAAATGTCTTATGGCAAGCTTGTAGAGCACGAAATTATCTATAAATTCTCTCACAGGCGCAAATTTGTAGGAGCTATAGTTTTTGAACAACAGCCCGTCGGATGAAAAAAATAACGTTTTCTCAAATTATCTCGTTAACTATTGGTCGGACCAAAAAATGTCTTATGGCAAGCTTGTAGAGCACGAAATTATCTATCTTTTCTCTCACAGGCGCAACTGTGTAGGAGTTATAGTTTTTGAGTTACAGCCCGTCGGATGAAAAAAATAACGGTTTTCTCGAATTATCTCGTTAACTATTGGTCGGACTAAAAAATGTCTTATGGCAAGCTTGTAGAGCACGAAATTATCTATCTTTACTCTCACAGGCGCAAATTTGTAGGAGTTATAGTTTTTGAGCTACAGCCCGTCGGATGAAAAAAATAACGGTTTTCTCGAATTATCTCGTTAACTATTGGTCGGACTAAAAAATGCCTTATGGCAAGCTTGTAGAGCACGAAATTATCTATCTTTTCTCTCACAGGCGCAAATTTGTAGGAGTTATAGTTTTTGAGCTACAGCCCGTCGGATGAAAAAAATAACGGTTTTCTCGAATTATCTCGTTAACTATTGGTCGGACTAAAAAATGTCTTATGGCAAGCTTGTAGAGCACGAAATTATCTATCTTTTCTCTCACAGGCGCAAATTTGTAGGAGTTATAGTTTTTGAGCTACAGCCCGTCGGATGAAAAAAATAACGGTTTTCTCGAATTATCTCGTTAACTATTGGTCGGACTAAAAAACGTCTTATGGCAAGTTTGTAGAGCACGAAATTATCTATAATTTCTCTCACAGGCGCAAATTTGTAGGAGTTATAGTTCTTGAGCTACAGCCCGTCGGATGAAAAAAATAACGGTTTTCTCGAATTATCTCGTTAACTATTGGTCGGACTAAAAAATGTCTTATGGCAAGCTTGTAGAGCACGAAATTATCTATCTTTTCTCTCACAGGCGCAAATTTGTAGGAGTTATAGTTTTTGAGCTACAGCCCGTCGGATGAAAAAAATAACGGTTTTCTCGAATTATCTCGTTAACTATTGGTCGGACTAAAAAATGTCTTATGGCAAGCTTGTAGAGCACGAAATTATCTATAAATTCTCTCACAGGCGCAAATTTGTAGGAGCTATAGTTTTTCAACTACAGCCCGTCGGATGAAAAAAATAACGTTTTCTCAAATTATCTCGTTAACTATTGGTCGGACCAAAAAATGTCTTATGGCAAGCTTGTAGAGCACGAAATTATCTATCTTTTCTCTCACAGGCGCAAATTTGTAGGAGTTATAGTTTTTGAGCTACAGCCCGTCGGATGAAAAAAATAACGTTTTCTCAAATTATCTCGTTAACTATTGGTCGGACTAAAAAATGTCTTATGGCAAGCTTGTAGAGCACGAAATTATCTATCTTTTCTCTCACAGGCGCAACTTTGTAGGAGTTATAGTTTTTGAGTTACAGCCCGTCGGATGAAAAAAATAACGGTTTTCTCGAATTATCTCGTTAACTATTGGTCGGACTAAAAAATGTCTTATGGCAAGCTTGTAGAGCACGAAATTATCTATCTTTTCTCTCACAGGCGCAAATTTGTAGGAGTTATAGTTTTTGAGCTACAGCCCGTCGGATGAAAAAAATAACGGTTTTCTCGAATTATCTCGTTAACTATTGGTCGGACTAAAAAATGCCTTATGGCAAGCTTGTAGAGCACGAAATTATCTATCTTTTCTCTCACAGGCGCAAATTTGTAGGAGTTATAGTTTTTGAGCTACAGCCCGTCGGATGAAAAAAATAACGGTTTTCTCGAATTATCTCGTTAACTATTGGTCGGATTAAAAAATGTCTTATGGCAAGCTTGTAGAGCACGAAATTATATATCTTTTCTCTCACAGGCGCAAATTTGTAGGAGTTATAGTTTTTGAGCTACAGCCCGTCGGATGAAAAAAATAACGGTTTTCTCGAATTATCTCGTTAACTATTGGTCGGACTAAAAAATGTCTTATGGCAAGCTTGTAGAGCACGAAATTATCTATCTTTTCTCTCACAGGCGCAAATTTGTAGGAGCTATAGTTTTTGAACTACAGCCCGTCGGATGAAAAAAATAAAGTTTTCTCAAATTATCTCGTTAACTATTGGTCGGACTAAAAAATGTCTTATGGCAAGTTTGTAGAGCACGAAATTATCTATAACTTCTCTCACAGGCGCAAATTTGTAGGAGCTATAGTTTTTGAACTACAGCCCGTCGGATGAAAAAAATAACGTTTTCTCAAATTATCTCGTTAACTATTGGTCGGACCAAAAAATGTCTTATGGCAAGCTTGTAGAGCACGGAATTATCTATAATTTCTCTCACAGGCGCAAAGGGCATAGCCGGGTAAGCATGGTGTGACTGCCCCCAAGCGTCTGGTGCTTATATTTGTGCAGTAGGAAGCAATCTTGGAAAGTAGCAATTTCACAAAATATTAGCCCGAAAAAGGGACCGGTTTGGGGTGAGTAAGGGAGGGTTGATTTTAGCAAAACTATTTTTTTTCTAAGAAACGGCGCATTCAATCGTTTTGTAAAAAATATATGTTAAAGACCTACTGAGAAAGTACTAAATAAAAAATCATGCTCAAATTCCGAAAACAGATACAGTAAAAAAAACATATATATTATTTTCAAATTTTTTTTAGGGTAACTTATCCCTGGGGTACCAGCCTGAATTTTTTTCTGTAGCATGTCTATGGACTCACTTATGTTATATTTTTTTCCTAGTCTTGTCCGAAGATTACGCCATACTTAAAAAAAATGCTGAAGTGTGCAGTGCCGTATGCATATTTTGTGGACAATTAACTCCTTGCAAGTAAAAAAGGCCAAACTGCAAAGTAAATATGGATACCTGAGTAGTGTATACATATTAGTGACTAGTGATTACGGAGATGGTGAACGTTGTAAGAGAAACCAACATAAAGCTGCAACGCTGACAGTTAATTAGGTGCTCAATAGAGTTGACTCTTGCGCCGCAAAAATCAGTTTATAGCCGTAATGTTAAATATCATTAAGGGTAAAACCTAAAGTCAGCGGACTATGGAGTACCTTGTCAAAGACTGTCATTATTCACATATTACCATCGGCGGGGATAAGAGCTTGGTTGTTAACAATTTGCAGCACTAAATCGTAGCATGAGAAGGATATAGATGTTAATCTTCCTCACTGTCATCTGCAATCACTGTACTCATGCTATCCTTCTGGAACAATAGGGAGAGAACTTCTGCCGGTTTAGGTATGTTTGCTAGATATCATCCGTACGAAAGGTAATACACGACAGCAGCTACATGGGAACAACATCCAACAGTTTGATACCCATTGGCACATTCACAGAAGTGTCTTCTAACGCCGACACTGTGGGGAATATAGTCGAGGAAACATCGGTAAACCTTCGTTTTGATGTGACGTGAACAAACTTGTATTTTGAGTACATTGGACTGGTCCTTAGCGTACTGAAGATTAAGTGTTCCGTCTTCATTTATGACTTCGAGGTACGAAATCGTTTGTTTATATTGATACGATCCGGTAAAAAACAGTTTTAAATCCGTCATTTCTGGGAAGTCCAGTACATCTTTGCTGGAAATATCTACAAAAGGCAGTTTTGCAATTTCTTTGAATGTGCCAGTGGGAATCGAACTGTTGGATGTTGTTCCCATGTAGCTGCTGTCGTGCATTATCTTTCGCAAGGACGATATCTATCAAGCATACCTAAACCGGCGGAAGTTCTTTCTCTATTGTTTCAGAAGGATAGCAGTGCAGTGATTGCAGATGACAGTGAGGAAGATTAACATCCATATCCATCACAGGTTAGTAATGCTACGATTTAGTGCTGCAAATTATTAACAACACATGACTGTTAAGACCAAGCTCTTATCCCCGCCGGTAATATCGATAGTACCGCTGACTTTAGTTTTTACCCTTAATGATATTTAACATTCCGGCCATAAACTGATTTTTACGGCGCAAGAGAGTTAAACTCTATTGATCACCTAATTAACTGTCAGCGTTGTAGCGTTATATTGGTTTCTCTTACAACGTTCACCATTTCCATAATCACTAATCACTAGTATGTATACACTACTCAGGTATCCATATTTACTTTGCATTTTGGCCTTCTTTACGTGCAAGGGGTTAATTGTTGACAAAATATGCATACGACACTGCACACTTCGGCATTTTTTTTAAGTATGGCGTAATCTTCGCACAAGACTGGGAAAAAAACATAACATAAGTGAGTCCCCAGACATGCTACAGAAAAAAATTCAGGCTGGTACCCCAGGGATAAGTTACCCTAAAAAAAAATTGCAAATAATATATATGTTTTTTTTACTGTATCTGTTTTCGGAATTTGAGCGCGATTTTTTATTTAGTACTTTCTCAGTAGGTCTTTAACATATATTTTTTACAAAATGATTGAATGCGCCGTTTCTTAGAAAAAAAATAGTTTTTCTAAAACCAACCCTCCCTTACTCACCCCAAACCGGTCTCTTTTTCGGGCTAATATTTTGTGAAATGGCTACTTTCCAAGATTGCTTCCTACTGCACAAATATAAGCGCCAGACGCTTGGGGGCAGTTACACCATGCTTACCCGGCTATGCCCTTTGTAGGAGTTATAGTTTTTGAGCTACAGCCCGTCGGATGAAAAAAATAACGGTTTTCTCAAATTATCTCGTTAACTATTGGTCGGACTAAAAAATGTCTTATGGCAAGTTTGTAGAGCACGAAATTATCTATAACTTCTCTCACAGGCGCAAATTTGTAGGAGCTATAGTTTTTGAACTACAGCCCGTTAGATGAAAAAAGTAACGGCAAAAAAATTTCAAAAAATTTTTATTATTCAAATAGGCTTAGAATGTCATGAAACGTCGAGATTTTAAGTTTGAGAGAAAAAAATTTTTAAAAATTTTTATTGTTCAAATAGTCAGAATGTCATGAAACGTCGAGATTTTAAGTTTGAGCGAAAAAAAAATTTAAAAATTTTTATTCAAATAGGCTTACAATGTCATGAATCGTCGAGATTTTAAGTTTGAGAGAAAAAAATTTTTAAAAATTTTTATTGTTCAAATAGTCAGAATGTCATGAAACGTCGAGATTTTAAGTTTGAGCGAAAAAAAAATTTAAAAATTTTTATTGTTCAAATAGGCTTACAATGTCATGAATCGTCGAGATTTTAAGTTTGAGAGAAAAAAATTTTTAAAAATTTTTATTCAAATAGTCAGAATGTCATGAAACGTCGAGATTTTAAGTTTGAGCGAAAAAAAAATTTAAAAATTTTTATTGTTCAAATAGGCTTACAATGTCATGAATCGTCGAGATTTTAAGTTTGAGAGAAAAAAATTTTTAAAAATTTTTATTGTTCAAATAGTCAGAATGTCATGAAACGTCGAGATTTTAAGTTTGAGCGAAAAAAAAATTTAAAAATTTTTATTGTTCAAATAGGTTTAGAATGTCATGAAACGCCGAGATTTTAAGTTAGAGCGAAAAAAATTTTTCGGTCCGTCTGTCGGTCTAACTTTTACAGCCCGTCGGATGAAAAAAATAACGGTTTTCTCAAATTATCTCGTTAACTATTGGTCGGACTAAAAAATGTCTTATAGCAAGTTTGTAGAGTACGAAATTTTCTATAATTTCTCTCACAGGCGCAAATTTGTAGGAGTTATAGTTTTTGAGCTACAGCCCGTCGGATGAAAAAAATTACGGTTTTCTCGAATTATCTCGTTAACTATTGGTCGGACTAAAAAATGTCTTATGGCAAGCTTGTAGAGCACGAAATTATCTATCTTTTCTCTCACAGGCGCAAATTTGTAGGAGTTATAGTTTTTGAGCTACAGCCCGTCGGATGGAAAAAATAACGTTTTCTCAAATTATCTCGTTAACTATTGGTCGGACTAAAAAATGTCTTATGGCAAGTTTGTAGAGCACGAAATTATCTATAATTTCTCTCACAGGCGCAAATTTGTAGGAGTTATAGTTCTTGAGCTACAGCCCGTCGGATGAAAAAAATAACGGTTTTCTCGAATTATCTCGTTAACTATTGGTCGGACTAAAAAATGTCTTATGGCAAGCTTGTAGAGCACGAAATTATCTATCTTTTCTCTCACAGGCGCAAATTTGTAGGAGTTATAGTTTTTGAGCTACAGCCCGTCGGATGAAAAAAATAACGGTTTTCTCGAATTATCTCGTTAACTATTGGTCGGACTAAAAAATGTCTTATGGCAAGCTTGTAGAGCACGAAATTATCTATAAATTCTCTCACAGGCGCAAATTTGTAGGAGCTATAGTTTTTCAACTACAGCCCGTCGGATGAAAAAAATAACGTTTTCTCAAATTATCTCGTTAACTATTGGTCGGACCAAAAAATGTCTTATGGCAAGCTTGTAGAGCACGAAATTATCTATCTTTTCTCTCACAGGCGCAAATTTGTAGGAGTTATAGTTTTTGAGCTACAGCCCGTCGGATGAAAAAAATAACGTTTTCTCAAATTATCTCGTTAACTATTGGTCGGACTAAAAAATGTCTTATGGCAAGCTTGTAGAGCACGAAATTATCTATCTTTTCTCTCACAGGCGCAACTTTGTAGGAGTTATAGTTTTTGAGTTACAGCCCGTCGGATGAAAAAAATAACGGTTTTCTCGAATTATCTCGTTAACTATTGGTCGGACTAAAAAATGCCTTATGGCAAGCTTGTAGAGCACGAAATTATCTATCTTTTCTCTCACAGGCGCAAATTTGTAGGAGTTATAGTTTTTGAGCTACAGCCCGTCGAATGAAAAAAATAACGGTTTTCTCAAATTATCTCGTTAACTATTGGTCGGACTAAAAAATGTCTTATGGCAAGCTTGTAGAGCACGAAATTATCTATAATTTCTCTCACAGGCGCAAATTTGTAGGAGTTATAGTTTTTGAGCTACAGCCCGTCGGATGAAAAAAATAACGGTTTTCTCGAATTATCTCGTTAACTATTGATCGGACTAAAAAATGTCTTATGGCAAGCTTGTAGAGCACGAAATTATCTATAATTTCTCTCACAGGCGCAAATTTGTAGGAGTTATAGTTTTTGAGCTACAGCCCGTCGGATGAAAAAAATAACGGTTTTCTCAGATTATCTCGTTAACTATTGGTCGGACTAAAAAATGTCTTATAGCAAGTTTGTAGAGCACGAAATTATCTATAATTTCTCTCACAGGCGCAAATTTGTAGGAGTTATAGTTTTTGAGCTACAGCCCGTCGGATGAAAAAAATAACGGTTTTCTCAGATTATCTCGTTAACTATTGGTCGGACTAAAAAATGTCTTATGGCAAGTTTGTAGAGCACGAAATTATCTATAATTTCTCTCACAGGCGCAAATTTGTAGGAGTTATAGTTCTTGAGCTACAGCCCGTGGGATGAAAAAAATAACGGTTTTCTCGAATTATCTCGTTAACTATTGGTCGGACTAAAAAATGTCTTATAGCAAGCTTGTAGAGCACGAAATTATCTATCTTTTCTCTCACAGGCGCAAATTTGTAGGAGTTATAGTTTTTGAGCTACAGCCCGTCGGATGAAAAAAATAACGGTTTTCTCGAATTATCTCGTTAACTATTGGTCGGACTAAAAAATGTCTTATGGCAAGCTTGTAGAGCACGAAATTATCTATAAATTCTCTCACAGGCGCAAATTTGTAGGAGCTATAGTTTTTGAACTACAGCCCGTCGGATGAAAAAAATAACGTTTTCTCAAATTATCTCGTTAACTATTGGTCGGACCAAAAAATGTCTTATGGCAAGCTTGTAGAGCACGAAATTATCTATCTTTTCTCTCACAGGCGCAAATTTGTAGGAGTTATAGTTTTTGAGCTACAGCCCGTCGGATGAAAAAAATAACGTTTTCTCAAATTATCTCGTTAACTATTGGTCGGACAAAAAAATGTCTTATGGCAAGCTTGTAGAGCACGAAATTATCTATCTTTTCACTCACAGGCGCAACTTTGTAGGAGTTATAGTTTTTGAGTTACAGCCCGTCGGATGAAAAAAATAACGGTTTTCTCGAATTATCTCGTTAACTATTGGTCGGACTAAAAAATGTCTTATGGCAAGCTTGTAGAGCACGAAATTATCTATCTTTTCTCTCACAGGCGCAAATTTGTAGGAGTTATAGTTTTTGAGCTACAGCCCGTCGGATGAAAAAAATAACGGTTTTCTCGAATTATCTCGTTAACTATTGGTCGGACTAAAAAATGCCTTATGGCAAGCTTGTAGAGCACGAAATTATCTATCTTTTCTCTCACAGGCGCAAATTTGTAGGAGTTATAGTTTTTGAGCTACAGCCCGTCGGATGAAAAAAATAACGGTTTTCTCGAATTATCTCGTTAACTATTGGTCGGACTAAAAAATGTCTTATGGCAAGGTTGTAGAGCACGAAATTATCTATAATTTCTCTCACAGGCGCAAATTTGTAGGAGTTATAGTTCTTGAGCTACAGCCCGTCGGATGAAAAAAATAACGGTTTTCTCGAATTATCTCGTTAACTATTGGTCGGACTAAAAAATGTCTTATGGCAAGCTTGTAGTGCACGAAATTATATATAATTTCTCTCACAGGCGCAAATTTGTAGGAGCTATAGTTTTTGAACTACAGCCCGTCGGATGAAAAAAATAACGTTTTCTCAAATTATCTCGTTAACTATTGGTCGGACCAAAAAATGTCTTATGGCAAGTTTGTAGAGCACGAAATTATCTATAATTTCTCTCACAGGCGCAAATTTGTAGGAGTTATAGTTCTTGAGCTACAGCCCGTCGGATGAAAAAAATAACGGTTTTCTCGAATTATCTCGTTAACTATTGGTCGGACTAAAAAATGTCTTATGGCAAGCTTGTAGTGCACGAAATTATATATAATTTCTCTCACAGGCGCAAATTTGTAGGAGCTATAGTTTTTGAACTACAGCCCGTCGGATGAAAAAAATAACGTTTTCTCAAATTATCTCGTTAACTATTGGTCGGACCAAAAAATGTCTTATGGCAAGCTTGTAGAGCACGAAATTATCTATCTTTTCTCTCACAGGCGCAAATTTGTAGGAGTTATAGTTTTTGAGCTACAGCCCGTCGGATGAAAAAAATAACGTTTTCTCAAATTATCTCGTTAACTATTGGTCGGACTAAAAAATGTCTTATGGCAAGCTTGTAGAGCACGAAATTATCTATCTTTTCTCTCACAGGCGCAAATTTGTAGGAGTTATAGTTTTTGAGCTACAGCCCGTCGGATGAAAAAAATAACGGTTTTCTCGAATTATCTCGTTAACTATTGGTCGGACTAAAAAATGTCTTATGGCAAGCTTGTAGAGCACGAAATTATCTATAATTTCTCTCACAGGCGCAAATTTGTAGGAGTTATAGTTTTTGAGCTACAGCCCGTCGGATGAAAAAAATAACGGTTTTCTCAGATTATCTCGTTAACTATTGGTCGGACTAAAAAATGTCTTATGGCAAGTTTGTAGAGCACGAAATTATCTATAATTTCTCTCACAGGCGCAAATTTGTAGGAGTTATAGTTCTTGAGCTACAGCCCGTCGGATGAAAAAAATAACGGTTTTCTCGAATTATCTCGTTAACTATTGGTCGGACTAAAAAATGTCTTATAGCAAGCTTGTAGAGCACGAAATTATCTATCTTTTCTCTCACAGGCGCAAATTTGTAGGAGTTATAGTTTTTGAGCTACAGCCCGTCGGATGAAAAAAATAACGGTTTTCTCGAATTATCTCGTTAACTATTGGTCGGACTAAAAAATGTCTTATGGCAAGCTTGTAGAGCACGAAATTATCTATAAATTCTCTCACAGGCGCAAATTTGTAGGAGCTATAGTTTTTGAACTACAGCCCGTCGGATGAAAAAAATAACGTTTTCTCAAATTATCTCGTTAACTATTGGTCGGACCAAAAAATGTCTTATGGCAAGCTTGTAGAGCACGAAATTATCTATCTTTTCTCTCACAGGCGCAAATTTGTAGGAGTTATAGTTTTTGAGCTACAGCCCGTCGGATGAAAAAAATAACGTTTTCTCAAATTATCTCGTTAACTATTGGTCGGACAAAAAAATGTCTTATGGCAAGCTTGTAGAGCACGAAATTATCTATCTTTTCACTCACAGGCGCAACTTTGTAGGAGTTATAGTTTTTGAGTTACAGCCCGTCGGATGAAAAAAATAACGGTTTTCTCGAATTATCTCGTTAACTATTGGTCGGACTAAAAAATGTCTTATGGCAAGCTTGTAGAGCACGAAATTATCTATCTTTTCTCTCACAGGCGCAAATTTGTAGGAGTTATAGTTTTTGAGCTACAGCCCGTCGGATGAAAAAAATAACGGTTTTCTCGAATTATCTCGTTAACTATTGGTCGGACTAAAAAATGCCTTATGGCAAGCTTGTAGAGCACGAAATTATCTATCTTTTCTCTCACAGGCGCAAATTTGTAGGAGTTATAGTTTTTGAGCTACAGCCCGTCGGATGAAAAAAATAACGGTTTTCTCGAATTATCTCGTTAACTATTGGTCGGACTAAAAAATGTCTTATGGCAAGGTTGTAGAGCACGAAATTATCTATAATTTCTCTCACAGGCGCAAATTTGTAGGAGTTATAGTTCTTGAGCTACAGCCCGTCGGATGAAAAAAATAACGGTTTTCTCGAATTATCTCGTTAACTATTGGTCGGACTAAAAAATGTCTTATGGCAAGCTTGTAGTGCACGAAATTATATATAATTTCTCTCACAGGCGCAAATTTGTAGGAGCTATAGTTTTTGAACTACAGCCCGTCGGATGAAAAAAATAACGTTTTCTCAAATTATCTCGTTAACTATTGGTCGGACCAAAAAATGTCTTATGGCAAGTTTGTAGAGCACGAAATTATCTATAATTTCTCTCACAGGCGCAAATTTGTAGGAGTTATAGTTCTTGAGCTACAGCCCGTCGGATTAAAAAAAATAACGGTTTTCTCGAATTATCTCGTTAACTATTGGTCGGACTAAAAAATGTCTTATGGCAAGCTTGTAGTGCACGAAATTATATATAATTTCTCTCACAGGCGCAAATTTGTAGGAGCTATAGTTTTTGAACTACAGCCCGTCGGATGAAAAAAATAACGTTTTCTCAAATTATCTCGTTAACTATTGGTCGGACCAAAAAATGTCTTATGGCAAGCTTGTAGAGCACGAAATTATCTATCTTTTCTCTCACAGGCGCAAATTTGTAGGAGTTATAGTTTTTGAGCTACAGCCCGTCGGATGAAAAAAATAACGTTTTCTCAAATTATCTCGTTAACTATTGGTCGGACTAAAAAATGTCTTATGGCAAGCTTGTAGAGCACGAAATTATCTATCTTTTCTCTCACAGGCGCAAATTTGTAGGAGTTATAGTTTTTGAGCTACAGCCCGTCGGATGAAAAAAATAACGGTTTTCTCGAATTATCTCGTTAACTATTGGTCGGACTAAAAAATGTCTTATGGCAAGCTTGTAGAGCACGAAATTATCTATCTTTTCTCTCACAGGCGCAAATTTGTAGGAGTTATAGTTTTTGAGTTACAGCCCGTCGGATGAAAAAAATAACGGTTTTCTCGAATTATCTCGTTAACTATTGGTCGGACTAAAAAATGTCTTATGGCAAGCTTGTAGAGCACGAAATTATCTATCTTTTCTCTCACAGGCGCAAATTTGTAGGAGTTATAGTTTTTGAGCTACAGCCCGTCGGATGAAAAAAATAACGGTTTTCTCGAATTATCTCGTTAACTATTGGTCGGACTAAAAAATGCCTTATGGCAAGCTTGTAGAGCACGAAATTATCTATCTTTTCTCTCACAGGCGCAAATTTGTAGGAGTTATAGTTTTTGAGCTACAGCCCGTCGGATGAAAAAAATAACGGTTTTCTCGAATTATCTCGTTAACTATTGGTCGGACTAAAAAATGTCTTATGGCAAGTTTGTAGAGCACGAAATTATCTATAACTTCTCTCACAGGCGCAAATTTGTAGGAGCTATAGTTTTTGAACTACAGCCCGTTAGATGAAAAAAGTAACGGCAAAAAAATTTCAAAAAATTTTTATTATTCAAATAGGCTTAGAATGTCATGAAACGTCGAGATTTTAAGTTTGAGAGAAAAAAATTTTAAAAAATTTTTATTGTTCAAATAGTCAGAATGTCATGAAATGTCGAGATTTTAAGTTTAAGCGAAAAAAAAATTTAAAAATTTTTATTGTTCAAATAGGCTTAGAATGTCATGAAACGTCGAGATTTTAAGTTTGAGCGAAAAAAACTTTCGGTCCGTCTGTCGGTCTGTAACTTTTCTGTGCGCACGCTTACTCTGGAACCGTTTGAGATATTGACTTGATAATTGTTAAAAAAAAAAATAATAATGATAGCTTACTAGTTTGTATTGTGGAAGAATTTATTATTTATTACTTCCACATCCAGTGGAAGTTTGGTAACGGCAAAAAAATTTTACAAAAATTTTATTGTTTAAATAGGTTTAGAATGTCATGAAACGTCGAGATTTTAAGTTAGAGCGAAAAAAATTTTTCGGTCCGTCTGTCGGTCTAACTATTACAGCCCGTCGGATGAAAAAAATAACGGTTTTCTCAAATTATCTCCTTAACTATTGGTCGGACTAAAAAATGTCTTATGGCAAATTTGTAGAGTACGAAATTATCTATAATTTCTCTCACAGGCGCAAATTTGTAGGAGTTATAGTTTTTGAGCTACAGCCCGTCGGATGAAAAAAATAACGGTTTTCTCGAATTATCTCGTTAACTATTGGTCGGACTAAAAAATGTCTTATGGCGAGTTTGTAGAGCACGAAATTATCTATCTTTTCTCTCACAGGCGCAAATTTGTAGGAGCTATAGTTTTTGAGCTACAGCCCGTCGGATGAAAAAAATAACGGTTTTCTCGAATTATCTCGTTAACTATTGGTCGGACTAAAAAATGTCTTATGGCAAGCTTATAGAGCACGAAATTATCTATAAATTCTCTCACAGGCGCAAATTTGTAGGAGCTATAGTTTTTGAACTACAGCCCGTCGGATGAAAAAAATTAAGTTTTCTCGAATTATCTCGTTAACTATTGGTCGGACTAAAAAATGTCTTATGGCAAGCTTGTAGAGCACGAAATTATCTATAATTTCTCTCACAGGCGCAAATTTGTAGGAGTTATAGTTTTTGAGCTACAGCCCGTCGGATGAAAAAAATAACGGTTCTCTCGAATTATCTCGTTAACTATTGGTCGGACTAAAAAATGTCTTATGGCGAGTTTGTAGAGCACGAAATTATCTATCTTTTCTCTCACAGGCGCAAATTTGTAGGAGCTATAGTTTTTGAGCTACAGCCCGTCGGATGAAAAAAATAACGGTTTTCTCGAATTATCTCGTTAACTATTGGTCGGACTAAAAAATGTCTTATGGCAAGTTTGTAGAGCACGAAATTATCTATAACTTCTCTCACAGGCGCAAATTTGTAGGAGCCATAGTTTTTGAACTACAGCCCGTCGGATGAAAAAAATAACGTTTTCTCAAATTATCTCGTTAACTATTGGTCGGACTAAAAAATGTCTTATGGCGAGTTTGTAGAGCACGAAATTATCTATAACTTCTCTCACAGGCGCAAATTTGTAGGAGCTATAGTTTTTGAACTACAGCCCGTCGGATGAAAAAAATAACGGTTTTCTCGAATTATCTCGTTAACTATTGGTCGGACTAAAAAATGTCTTATGGCGAGTTTGTAGAGCACGAAATTATCTATAATTTCTCTCACAGGCGCAAATTTGTAGGAGTTATAGTTGTTGAGCTACAGCCCGTCGGATGAAAAAAATAACGATTTTCTCAAATTATCTCGTTAACTATTGGTCGGACTAAAAAATGTCTTATGGCGAGTTTGTAGAGCACGAAATTATCTATAACTTCTCTCACAGGCGCAAATTTGTAGGAGCTATAGTTTTTGAACTACAGCCCGTCGGATGAAAAAAATAACGTTTTCTCAAATTATCTCGTTAACTATTGGTCGGACTGAAAAATGTCTTATGGCAAGCTAGTAGAGCACGACATTATCTATCTTTTCTCTCACAGGCGCAAATTTGTAGGAGTTATAGTTTTTGAGCTACAGCCCGTCGGATGAAAAAAATAACGATTTTCTCAAATTATCTCGTTAACTATTGGTCGGACTAAAAAATGTCTTATGGCGAGTTTGTAGAGCACGAAATTATCTATCTTTTCTCTCACAGGCGCAAATTTGTAGGAGCTATAGTTTTTGAGCTACAGCCCGTCGGATGAAAAAAATAACGGTTTTCTCGAATTATCTCGTTAACTATTGGTCGGACTAAAAAATGTCTTATGGCAAGCTTGTAGAGCACGAAATTATCTATCTTTTCTCTCACAGGCGCAAATTTGTAGGAGTTATAGTTTTTGAGCTACAGCCCGTCGGATGAAAAAAATAACGGTTTTCTCGAATTATCTCGTTAACTATTGGTCGGACTAAAAAATGTCTTATGGCAAGCTTGTAGAGCACGAAATTATCTATCTTTTCTCTCACAGGCGCAAATTTGTAGGAGTTATAGTTTTTGAGCTACAGCCCGTCGGATGAAAAAAATAACGTTTTCTCAAATTATCTCGTTAACTATTGGTCGGACTAAAAAATGTCTTATGGCGAGTTTGTAGAGCACGAAATTATCTATAACTTCTCTCACAGGCGCAAATTTGTAGGAGCTATAGTTTTTGAACTACAGCCCGTCGGATGAAAAAAATAACGGTTTTCTCGAATTATCTCGTTAACTATTGGTCGGACTAAAAAATGTCTTATGGCGAGTTTGTAGAGCACGAAGTTATCTATAATTTCTCTCACAGGCGCAAATTTGTAGGAGTTATAGTTGTTGAGCTACAGCCCGTCGGATGAAAAAAATAACGATTTTCTCAAATTATCTCGTTAACTATTGGTCGGACTAAAAAATGTCTTATGGCGAGTTTGTAGAGCACGAAATTATCTATAACTTCTCTCACAGGCGCAAATTTGTAGGAGCTATAGTTTTTGAACTACAGCCCGTCGGATGAAAAAAATAACGTTTTCTCAAATTATCTCGTTAACTATTGGTCGGACTGAAAAATGTCTTATGGCAAGCTAGTAGAGCACGACATTATCTATCTTTTCTCTCACAGGCGCAAATTTGTAGGAGTTATAGTTTTTGAGCTACAGCCCGTCGGATGAAAAAAATAACGATTTTCTCAAATTATCTCGTTAACTATTGGTCGGACTAAAAAATGTCTTATGGCGAGTTTGTAGAGCACGAAATTATCTATCTTTTCTCTCACAGGCGCAAATTTGTAGGAGCTATAGTTTTTGAGCTACAGCCCGTCGGATGAAAAAAATAACGGTTTTCTCGAATTATCTCGTTAACTATTGGTCGGACTAAAAAATGTCTTATGGCAAGCTTGTAGAGCACGAAATTATCTATCTTTTCTCTCACAGGCGCAAATTTGTAGGAGTTATAGTTTTTGAGCTACAGCCCGTCGGATGAAAAAAATAACGGTTTTCTCGAATTATCTCGTTAACTATTGGTCGGACTAAAAAATGTCTTATGGCGAGTTTGTAGAGCACGAAATTATCTATAACTTCTCTCACAGGCGCAAATTTGTAGGAGCTATAGTTTTTGAACTACAGCCCGTCGGATGAAAAAAATAACGTTTTCTCAAATTATCTCGTTAACTATTGGTCGGACTGAAAAATGTCTTATGGCAAGCTAGTAGAGCACGACATTATCTATCTTTTCTCTCACAGGCGCAAATTTGTAGGAGTTATAGTTTTTGAGCTACAGCCCGTCGGATGAAAAAAATAACGATTTTCTCAAATTATCTCGTTAACTATTGGTCGGACTAAAAAATGTCTTATGGCGAGTTTGTAGAGCACGAAATTATCTATCTTTTCTCTCACAGGCGCAAATTTGTAGGAGCTATAGTTTTTGAGCTACAGCCCGTCGGATGAAAAAAATAACGGTTTTCTCGAATTATCTCGTTAACTATTGGTCGGACTAAAAAATGTCTTATGGCAAGTTTGTAGAGCACGAAATTATCTATAACTTCTCTCACAGGCGCAAATTTGTAGGAGCTATAGTTTTTGAACTACAGCCCGTCGGATGAAAAAAATAACGGTTTTCTCGAATTATCTCGTTAACTATTGGTCGGACTAAAAAATGTCTTATGGCAAGCTTGTAGAGCACGAAATTATCTATAATTTCTCTCACAGGCGCAAATTTGTAGGAGTTTTGGTTCTTGAGCTACAGCCCGTCGGATGAAAGAAATAACGGTTTTCTCGAATTATCTCGTTAACTATTGGTCGGACTAAAAAATGTCTTATGGCAAGCTTGTAGAGCACGGAATTATCTATAATTTCTCTCACAGGCGCAAATTTGTAGGAGTTATAGTTTTTGAGCTACAGCCCGTCGGATGAAAAAAATAACGGTTTTCTCAAATTATCTCGTTAACTATTGGTCGGACTAAAAAATGTCTTATGGCAAGCTAGTAGAGCACGACATTATCTATCTTTTCTCTCACAGGCGCAAATTTGTAGGAGTTATAGTTTTTGAGCTACAGCCCGTCGGATGAAAAAAATAACGATTTTCTCAAATTATCTCGTTAACTATTGGTCGGACTAAAAAATGTCTTATGGCGAGTTTGTAGAGCACGACATTATCTATCTTTTCTCTCACAGGCGCAAATTTGTAGGAGTTATAGTTTTTGAGCTACAGCCCGTCGGATGAAAAAAATAACGATTTTCTCAAATTATCTCGTTAACTATTGGTCGGACTAAAAAATGTCTTATGGCGAGTTTGTAGAGCACGAAATTATCTATAACTTCTCTCACAGGCGCAAATTTGTAGGAGCTATAGTTTTTGAACTACAGCCCGTCGGATGAAAAAAATAACGTTTTCTCAAATTATCTCGTTAACTATTGGTCGGACTGAAAAATGTCTTATGGCAAGCTAGTAGAGCACGACATTATCTATCTTTTCTCTCACAGGCGCAAATTTGTAGGAGTTATAGTTTTTGAGCTACAGCCCGTCGGATGAAAAAAATAACGATTTTCTCAAATTATCTCGTTAACTATTGGTCGGACTAAAAAATGTCTTATGGCGAGTTTGTAGAGCACGAAATTATCTATCTTTTCTCTCACAGGCGCAAATTTGTAGGAGCTATAGTTTTTGAGCTACAGCCCGTCGGATGAAAAAAATAACGGTTTTCTCGAATTATCTCGTTAACTATTGGTCGGACTAAAAAATGTCTTATGGCAAGTTTGTAGAGCACGAAATTATCTATAACTTCTCTCACAGGCGCAAATTTGTAGGAGCTATAGTTTTTGAACTACAGCCCGTCGGATGAAAAAAATAACGGTTTTCTCGAATTATCTCGTTAACTATTGGTCGGAATAAAAAATGTCTTATGGCAAGCTTGTAGAGCACGAAATTATCTATAATTTCTCTCACAGGCGCAAATTTGTAGGAGTTTTGGTTCTTGAGCTACAGCCCGTCGGATGAAAGAAATAACGGTTTTCTCGAATTATCTCGTTAACTATTGGTCGGACTAAAAAATGTCTTATGGCAAGCTTGTAGAGCACGGAATTATCTATAATTTCTCTCACAGGCGCAAATTTGTAGGAGTTATAGTTTTTGAGCTACAGCCCGTCGGATGAAAAAAATAACGGTTTTCTCAAATTATCTCGTTAACTATTGGTCGGACTAAAAAATGTCTTATGGCAAGTTTATAGAGCACGAAATTATCTATAACTTCTCTCACAGGCACAAATTTGTAGGAGCTATAGTTTTTGAACTACAGCCCGTTAGATGAAAAAAGTAACGGCAAAAAAATTTCAAAAAATTTTTATTATTCAAATAGGCTTAGAATGTCATGAAACGTCGAGATTTTAAGTTTGAGAGAAAAAAATTTTTAAAAATTTTTATTGTTCAAATAGTCAGAATGTCATGAAACGTCGAGATTTTAAGTTTGAGCGAAAAAAAAATTTAAAAATTTTTATTGTTCAAATAGGCTTACAATGTCATGAATCGTCGAGATTTTAAGTTTGAGAGAAAAAAATGTTTAAAAATTTTTATTGTTCAAATAGTCAGAATGTCATGAAACGTCGAGATTTTAAGTTTGAGCGAAAAAAAAATTTAAAAATTTTTATTGTTCAAATAGGCTTACAATGTCATGAATCGTCGAGATTTTAAGTTTGAGAAAAAAATTTTTAAAAATTTTTATTCAAATAGTCAGAATGTCATGAAACGTCGAGATTTTAAGTTTGAGCGAAAAAAAAATTTTAAAAATTTTTATTGCTCAAATAGGCTTAGAATGTCATGAAACGTCGAGATTTTAAGTTTGAGAGAAAAAAATTTTTAAAAATTTTTATTGTTCAAATAGTCAGAATGTCATGAAACGTCGAGATTTTAAGTTTGAGCGAAAAAAAAATTTAAAAATTTTTATTGTTCAAATAGGCTTACAATGTCATGAATCGTCGAGATTTTAAGTTTGAGAGAAAAAAATGTTTAAAAATTTTTATTGTTCAAATAGTCAGAATGTCATGAAACGTCGAGATTTTAAGTTTGAGCGAAAAAAAAATTTAAAAATTTTTATTGTTCAAATAGGCTTACAATGTCATGAATCGTCGAGATTTTAAGTTTGAGAAAAAAATTTTTAAAAATTTTTATTCAAATAGTCAGAATGTCATGAAACGTCGAGATTTTAAGTTTGAGCGAAAAAAAAATTTAAAAATTTTTATTGTTCAAATAGGCTTACAATGTCATGAATCGTCGAGATTTTAAGTTTGAGAGAAAAAAATTTTTAAAAATTTTTATTGTTCAAATAGTCAGAATGTCATGAAACGTCGAGATTTTAAGTTTGAGCGAAAAAAAAATTTAAAAATTTTTATTGTTCAAATAGGTTTAGAATGTCATGAAACGCCGAGATTTTAAGTTAGAGCGAAAAAAATTTTTCGGTCCGTCTGTCGGTCTAACTTTTACAGCCCGTCGGATGAAAAAAATAACGGTTTTCTCAAATTATCTCGTTAACTATTGGTCGGACTAAAAAATGTCTTATAGCAAGTTTGTAGAGTACGAAATTATCTATAATTTCTCTCACAGGCGCAAATTTGTAGGAGTTATAGTTTTTGAGCTACAGCCCGTCGGATGAAAAAAATAACGGTTTTCTCGAATTATCTCGTTAACTATTGGTCGGACTAAAAAATGTCTTATGGCAAGTTTGTAGAGCACGAAATTATCTATAATTTCTCTCACAGGCGGAAATTTGTAGGAGTTATAGTTCTTGAGCTACAGCCCGTCGGATGAAAAAAATAACGGTTTTCTCGAATTATCTCGTTAACTATTGGTCGGACTAAAAAATGTCTTATGGCAAGTTTGTAGAGCACGAAATTATCTATAACTTCTCTCACAGGCGCAAATTTGTAGGAGCTATAGTTTTTGAACTACAGCCCGTTAGATGAAAAAAGTAACGGCAAAAAAATTTCAAAAAATTTTTATTATTCAAATAGGCTTAGAATGTCATGAAACGTCGAGATTTTAAGTTTGAGAGAAAAAATTTTTTTAAAATTTTTATTGTTCAAATAGTCAGAATGTCATGAAACGTCGAGATTTTAAGTTTGAGCGAAAAAAAAATTTAAAAATTTTTATTGTTCAAATAGGCTTACAATGTCATGAATCGTCGAGATTTTAAGTTTGAGAGAAAAAAATTTTTAAAAATTTTTATTGTTCAAATAGTCAGAATGTCATGAAACGTCGAGATTTTAAGTTTGAGCGAAAAAAAAATTTAAAAATTTTTATTGTTCAAATAGGCTTACAATGTCATGAATCGTCGAGATTTTAAGTTTGAGAGAAAAAAATTTTTAAAAATTTTTATTCAAATAGTCAGAATGTCATGAAACGTCGAGATTTTAAGTTTGAGCGAAAAAAAAATTTAAAAATTTTTATTGTTCAAATAGGTTTAGAATGTCATGAAACGCCGAGATTTTAAGTTAGAGCGAAAAAAATTTTTCGGTCCGTCTGTCGGTCTAACTTTTACAGCCCGTCGGATGAAAAAAATAACGGTTTTCTCAAATTATCTCGTTAACTATTGGTCGGACTAAAAAATGTCTTATAGCAAGTTTGTAGAGCACGAAATTATCTATCTTTTCTCTCACAGGCGCAAATTTGTAGGAGTTATAGTTTTTGAGCTATAGCCCGTCGGATGAAAAAAATAACGGTTTTCTCGAATTATCTCGTTAACTATTGGTCGGACTAAAAAATGTCTTATGGCAAGTTTGTAGAGCACGAAATTATCTATAATTTCTCTCACAGGCGCAAATTTGTAGGAGTTATAGTTCTTGAGCTACAGCCCGTCGGATGAAAAAAATAACGGTTTTCTCGAATTATCTCGTTAACTATTGGTCGGACTAAAAAATGTCTTATGGCAAGCTTGTAGAGCACGAAATTATCTATCTTTTCTCTCACAGGCGCAAATTTGTAGGAGTTATAGTTTTTGAGCTACAGCCCGTCGGATGAAAAAAATAACGGTTTTCTCGAATTATCTCGTTAACTATTGGTCGGACTAAAAAATGTCTTATGGCAAGCTTGTAGAGCACGAAATTATCTATAAATTCTCTCACAGGCGCAAATTTGTAGGAGCTATAGTTTTTGAACAACAGCCCGTCGGATGAAAAAAATAACGTTTTCTCAAATTATCTCGTTAACTATTGGTCGGACCAAAAAATGTCTTATGGCAAGCTTGTAGAGCACGAAATTATCTATCTTTTCTCTCACAGGCGCAACTGTGTAGGAGTTATAGTTTTTGAGTTACAGCCCGTCGGATGAAAAAAATAACGGTTTTCTCGAATTATCTCGTTAACTATTGGTCGGACTAAAAAATGTCTTATGGCAAGCTTGTAGAGCACGAAATTATCTATCTTTACTCTCACAGGCGCAAATTTGTAGGAGTTATAGTTTTTGAGCTACAGCCCGTCGGATGAAAAAAATAACGGTTTTCTCGAATTATCTCGTTAACTATTGGTCGGACTAAAAAATGCCTTATGGCAAGCTTGTAGAGCACGAAATTATCTATCTTTTCTCTCACAGGCGCAAATTTGTAGGAGTTATAGTTTTTGAGCTACAGCCCGTCGGATGAAAAAAATAACGGTTTTCTCGAATTATCTCGTTAACTATTGGTCGGACTAAAAAATGTCTTATGGCAAGCTTGTAGAGCACGAAATTATCTATCTTTTCTCTCACAGGCGCAAATTTGTAGGAGTTATAGTTTTTGAGCTACAGCCCGTCGGATGAAAAAAATAACGGTTTTCTCGAATTATCTCGTTAACTATTGGTCGGACTAAAAAACGTCTTATGGCAAGTTTGTAGAGCACGAAATTATCTATAATTTCTCTCACAGGCGCAAATTTGTAGGAGTTATAGTTCTTGAGCTACAGCCCGTCGGATGAAAAAAATAACGGTTTTCTCGAATTATCTCGTTAACTATTGGTCGGACTAAAAAATGTCTTATGGCAAGCTTGTAGAGCACGAAATTATCTATCTTTTCTCTCACAGGCGCAAATTTGTAGGAGTTATAGTTTTTGAGCTACAGCCCGTCGGATGAAAAAAATAACGGTTTTCTCGAATTATCTCGTTAACTATTGGTCGGACTAAAAAATGTCTTATGGCAAGCTTGTAGAGCACGAAATTATCTATAAATTCTCTCACAGGCGCAAATTTGTAGGAGCTATAGTTTTTCAACTACAGCCCGTCGGATGAAAAAAATAACGTTTTCTCAAATTATCTCGTTAACTATTGGTCGGACCAAAAAATGTCTTATGGCAAGCTTGTAGAGCACGAAATTATCTATCTTTTCTCTCACAGGCGCAAATTTGTAGGAGTTATAGTTTTTGAGCTACAGCCCGTCGGATGAAAAAAATAACGTTTTCTCAAATTATCTCGTTAACTATTGGTCGGACTAAAAAATGTCTTATGGCAAGCTTGTAGAGCACGAAATTATCTATCTTTTCTCTCACAGGCGCAACTTTGTAGGAGTTATAGTTTTTGAGTTACAGCCCGTCGGATGAAAAAAATAACGGTTTTCTCGAATTATCTCGTTAACTATTGGTCGGACTAAAAAATGTCTTATGGCAAGCTTGTAGAGCACGAAATTATCTATCTTTTCTCTCACAGGCGCAAATTTGTAGGAGTTATAGTTTTTGAGCTACAGCCCGTCGGATGAAAAAAATAACGGTTTTCTCGAATTATCTCGTTAACTATTGGTCGGACTAAAAAATGCCTTATGGCAAGCTTGTAGAGCACGAAATTATCTATCTTTTCTCTCACAGGCGCAAATTTGTAGGAGTTATAGTTTTTGAGCTACAGCCCGTCGGATGAAAAAAATAACGGTTTTCTCGAATTATCTCGTTAACTATTGGTCGGATTAAAAAATGTCTTATGGCAAGCTTGTAGAGCACGAAATTATATATCTTTTCTCTCACAGGCGCAAATTTGTAGGAGTTATAGTTTTTGAGCTACAGCCCGTCGGATGAAAAAAATAACGGTTTTCTCGAATTATCTCGTTAACTATTGGTCGGACTAAAAAATGTCTTATGGCAAGCTTGTAGAGCACGAAATTATCTATCTTTTCTCTCACAGGCGCAAATTTGTAGGAGCTATAGTTTTTGAACTACAGCCCGTCGGATGAAAAAAATAAAGTTTTCTCAAATTATCTCGTTAACTATTGGTCGGACTAAAAAATGTCTTATGGCAAGTTTGTAGAGCACGAAATTATCTATAACTTCTCTCACAGGCGCAAATTTGTAGGAGCTATAGTTTTTGAACTACAGCCCGTCGGATGAAAAAAATAACGTTTTCTCAAATTATCTCGTTAACTATTGGTCGGACCAAAAAATGTCTTATGGCAAGCTTGTAGAGCACGGAATTATCTATAATTTCTCTCACAGGCGCAAAGGGCATAGCCGGGTAAGCATGGTGTGACTGCCCCCAAGCGTCTGGTGCTTATATTTGTGCAGTAGGAAGCAATCTTGGAAAGTAGCAATTTCACAAAATATTAGCCCGAAAAAGGGACCGGTTTGGGGTGAGTAAGGGAGGGTTGATTTTAGCAAAACTATTTTTTTTCTAAGAAACGGCGCATTCAATCGTTTTGTAAAAAATATATGTTAAAGACCTACTGAGAAAGTACTAAATAAAAAATCATGCTCAAATTCCGAAAACAGATACAGTAAAAAAAACATATATATTATTTTCAAATTTTTTTTAGGGTAACTTATCCCTGGGGTACCAGCCTGAATTTTTTTCTGTAGCATGTCTATGGACTCACTTATGTTATATTTTTTTCCTAGTCTTGTCCGAAGATTACGCCATACTTAAAAAAAATGCTGAAGTGTGCAGTGCCGTATGCATATTTTGTGGACAATTAACTCCTTGCAAGTAAAAAAGGCCAAACTGCAAAGTAAATATGGATACCTGAGTAGTGTATACATATTAGTGACTAGTGATTACGGAGATGGTGAACGTTGTAAGAGAAACCAACATAAAGCTGCAACGCTGACAGTTAATTAGGTGCTCAATAGAGTTGACTCTTGCGCCGCAAAAATCAGTTTATAGCCGTAATGTTAAATATCATGAAGGGTAAAACCTAAAGTCAGCGGACTATGGAGTACCTTGTCAAAGACTGTCATTATTCACATATTACCATCGGCGGGGATAAGAGCTTGGTTGTTAACAATTTGCAGCACTAAATCGTAGCATGAGAAGGATATAGATGTTAATCTTCCTCACTGTCATCTGCAATCACTGTACTCATGCTATCCTTCTGGAACAATAGGGAGAGAACTTCTGCCGGTTTAGGTATGTTTGCTAGATATCATCCGTACGAAAGGTAATACACGACAGCAGCTACATGGGAACAACATCCAACAGTTTGATACCCATTGGCACATTCACAGAAGTGTCTTCTAACGCCGACACTGTGGGGAATATAGTCGAGGAAACATCGGTAAACCTTCGTTTTGATGTGACGTGAACAAACTTGTATTTTGAGTACATTGGACTGGTCCTTAGCGTACTGAAGATTAAGTGTTCCGTCTTCATTTATGACTTCGAGGTACGAAATCGTTTGTTTATATTGATACGATCCGGTAAAAAACAGTTTTAAATCCGTCATTTCTGGGAAGTCCAGTACATCTTTGCTGGAAATATCTACAAAAGGCAGTTTTGCAATTTCTTTGAATGTGCCAGTGGGAATCGAACTGTTGGATGTTGTTCCCATGTAGCTGCTGTCGTGCATTATCTTTCGCAAGGACGATATCTATCAAGCATACCTAAACCGGCGGAAGTTCTTTCTCTATTGTTTCAGAAGGATAGCAGTGCAGTGATTGCAGATGACAGTGAGGAAGATTAACATCCATATCCATCACAGGTTAGTAATGCTACGATTTAGTGCTGCAAATTATTAACAACACATGACTGTTAAGACCAAGCTCTTATCCCCGCCGGTAATATCGATAGTACCGCTGACTTTAGTTTTTACCCTTAATGATATTTAACATTCCGGCCATAAACTGATTTTTACGGCGCAAGAGAGTTAAACTCTATTGATCACCTAATTAACTGTCAGCGTTGTAGCGTTATATTGGTTTCTCTTACAACGTTCACCATTTCCATAATCACTAATCACTAGTATGTATACACTACTCAGGTATCCATATTTACTTTGCATTTTGGCCTTCTTTACGTGCAAGGGGTTAATTGTTGACAAAATATGCATACGACACTGCACACTTCGGCATTTTTTTTAAGTATGGCGTAATCTTCGCACAAGACTGGGAAAAAAACATAACATAAGTGAGTCCCCAGACATGCTACAGAAAAAAATTCAGGCTGGTACCCCAGGGATAAGTTACCCTAAAAAAAAATTGCAAATAATATATATGTTTTTTTTACTGTATCTGTTTTCGGAATTTGAGCGCGATTTTTTATTTAGTACTTTCTCAGTAGGTCTTTAACATATATTTTTTACAAAATGATTGAATGCGCCGTTTCTTAGAAAAAAAATAGTTTTTCTAAAACCAACCCTCCCTTACTCACCCCAAACCGGTCTCTTTTTCGGGCTAATATTTTGTGAAATGGCTACTTTCCAAGATTGCTTCCTACTGCACAAATATAAGCGCCAGACGCTTGGGGGCAGTTACACCATGCTTACCCGGCTATGCCCTTTGTAGGAGTTATAGTTTTTGAGCTACAGCCCGTCGGATGAAAAAAATAACGGTTTTCTCAAATTATCTCGTTAACTATTGGTCGGACTAAAAAATGTCTTATGGCAAGTTTGTAGAGCACGAAATTATCTATAACTTCTCTCACAGGCGCAAATTTGTAGGAGCTATAGTTTTTGAACTACAGCCCGTTAGATGAAAAAAGTAACGGCAAAAAAATTTCAAAAAATTTTTATTATTCAAATAGGCTTAGAATGTCATGAAACGTCGAGATTTTAAGTTTGAGAGAAAAAAATTTTTAAAAATTTTTATTGTTCAAATAGTCAGAATGTCATGAAACGTCGAGATTTTAAGTTTGAGCGAAAAAAAAATTTAAAAATTTTTATTCAAATAGGCTTACAATGTCATGAATCGTCGAGATTTTAAGTTTGAGAGAAAAAAATTTTTAAAAATTTTTATTGTTCAAATAGTCAGAATGTCATGAAACGTCGAGATTTTAAGTTTGAGCGAAAAAAAAATTTAAAAATTTTTATTGTTCAAATAGGCTTACAATGTCATGAATCGTCGAGATTTTAAGTTTGAGAGAAAAAAATTTTTAAAAATTTTTATTCAAATAGTCAGAATGTCATGAAACGTCGAGATTTTAAGTTTGAGCGAAAAAAAAATTTAAAAATTTTTATTGTTCAAATAGGCTTACAATGTCATGAATCGTCGAGATTTTAAGTTTGAGAGAAAAAAATTTTTAAAAATTTTTATTGTTCAAATAGTCAGAATGTCATGAAACGTCGAGATTTTAAGTTTGAGCGAAAAAAAAATTTAAAAATTTTTATTGTTCAAATAGGTTTAGAATGTCATGAAACGCCGAGATTTTAAGTTAGAGCGAAAAAAATTTTTCGGTCCGTCTGTCGGTCTAACTTTTACAGCCCGTCGGATGAAAAAAATAACGGTTTTCTCAAATTATCTCGTTAACTATTGGTCGGACTAAAAAATGTCTTATAGCAAGTTTGTAGAGTACGAAATTTTCTATAATTTCTCTCACAGGCGCAAATTTGTAGGAGTTATAGTTTTTGAGCTACAGCCCGTCGGATGAAAAAAATTACGGTTTTCTCGAATTATCTCGTTAACTATTGGTCGGACTAAAAAATGTCTTATGGCAAGCTTGTAGAGCACGAAATTATCTATCTTTTCTCTCACAGGCGCAAATTTGTAGGAGTTATAGTTTTTGAGCTACAGCCCGTCGGATGGAAAAAATAACGTTTTCTCAAATTATCTCGTTAACTATTGGTCGGACTAAAAAATGTCTTATGGCAAGTTTGTAGAGCACGAAATTATCTATAATTTCTCTCACAGGCGCAAATTTGTAGGAGTTATAGTTCTTGAGCTACAGCCCGTCGGATGAAAAAAATAACGGTTTTCTCGAATTATCTCGTTAACTATTGGTCGGACTAAAAAATGTCTTATGGCAAGCTTGTAGAGCACGAAATTATCTATCTTTTCTCTCACAGGCGCAAATTTGTAGGAGTTATAGTTTTTGAGCTACAGCCCGTCGGATGAAAAAAATAACGGTTTTCTCGAATTATCTCGTTAACTATTGGTCGGACTAAAAAATGTCTTATGGCAAGCTTGTAGAGCACGAAATTATCTATAAATTCTCTCACAGGCGCAAATTTGTAGGAGCTATAGTTTTTCAACTACAGCCCGTCGGATGAAAAAAATAACGTTTTCTCAAATTATCTCGTTAACTATTGGTCGGACCAAAAAATGTCTTATGGCAAGCTTGTAGAGCACGAAATTATCTATCTTTTCTCTCACAGGCGCAAATTTGTAGGAGTTATAGTTTTTGAGCTACAGCCCGTCGGATGAAAAAAATAACGTTTTCTCAAATTATCTCGTTAACTATTGGTCGGACTAAAAAATGTCTTATGGCAAGCTTGTAGAGCACGAAATTATCTATCTTTTCTCTCACAGGCGCAACTTTGTAGGAGTTATAGTTTTTGAGTTACAGCCCGTCGGATGAAAAAAATAACGGTTTTCTCGAATTATCTCGTTAACTATTGGTCGGACTAAAAAATGCCTTATGGCAAGCTTGTAGAGCACGAAATTATCTATCTTTTCTCTCACAGGCGCAAATTTGTAGGAGTTATAGTTTTTGAGCTACAGCCCGTCGAATGAAAAAAATAACGGTTTTCTCAAATTATCTCGTTAACTATTGGTCGGACTAAAAAATGTCTTATGGCAAGCTTGTAGAGCACGAAATTATCTATAATTTCTCTCACAGGCGCAAATTTGTAGGAGTTATAGTTTTTGAGCTACAGCCCGTCGGATGAAAAAAATAACGGTTTTCTCGAATTATCTCGTTAACTATTGATCGGACTAAAAAATGTCTTATGGCAAGCTTGTAGAGCACGAAATTATCTATAATTTCTCTCACAGGCGCAAATTTGTAGGAGTTATAGTTTTTGAGCTACAGCCCGTCGGATGAAAAAAATAACGGTTTTCTCAGATTATCTCGTTAACTATTGGTCGGACTAAAAAATGTCTTATAGCAAGTTTGTAGAGCACGAAATTATCTATAATTTCTCTCACAGGCGCAAATTTGTAGGAGTTATAGTTTTTGAGCTACAGCCCGTCGGATGAAAAAAATAACGGTTTTCTCAGATTATCTCGTTAACTATTGGTCGGACTAAAAAATGTCTTATGGCAAGTTTGTAGAGCACGAAATTATCTATAATTTCTCTCACAGGCGCAAATTTGTAGGAGTTATAGTTCTTGAGCTACAGCCCGTCGGATGAAAAAAATAACGGTTTTCTCGAATTATCTCGTTAACTATTGGTCGGACTAAAAAATGTCTTATAGCAAGCTTGTAGAGCACGAAATTATCTATCTTTTCTCTCACAGGCGCAAATTTGTAGGAGTTATAGTTTTTGAGCTACAGCCCGTCGGATGAAAAAAATAACGGTTTTCTCGAATTATCTCGTTAACTATTGGTCGGACTAAAAAATGTCTTATGGCAAGCTTGTAGAGCACGAAATTATCTATAAATTCTCTCACAGGCGCAAATTTGTAGGAGCTATAGTTTTTGAACTACAGCCCGTCGGATGAAAAAAATAACGTTTTCTCAAATTATCTCGTTAACTATTGGTCGGACCAAAAAATGTCTTATGGCAAGCTTGTAGAGCACGAAATTATCTATCTTTTCTCTCACAGGCGCAAATTTGTAGGAGTTATAGTTTTTGAGCTACAGCCCGTCGGATGAAAAAAATAACGTTTTCTCAAATTATCTCGTTAACTATTGGTCGGACAAAAAAATGTCTTATGGCAAGCTTGTAGAGCATGAAATTATCTATCTTTTCACTCACAGGCGCAACTTTGTAGGAGTTATAGTTTTTGAGTTACAGCCCGTCGGATGAAAAAAATAACGGTTTTCTCGAATTATCTCGTTAACTATTGGTCGGACTAAAAAATGTCTTATGGCAAGCTTGTAGAGCACGAAATTATCTATCTTTTCTCTCACAGGCGCAAATTTGTAGGAGTTATAGTTTTTGAGCTACAGCCCGTCGGATGAAAAAAATAACGGTTTTCTCGAATTATCTCGTTAACTATTGGTCGGACTAAAAAATGCCTTATGGCAAGCTTGTAGAGCACGAAATTATCTATCTTTTCTCTCACAGGCGCAAATTTGTAGGAGTTATAGTTTTTGAGCTACAGCCCGTCGGATGAAAAAAATAACGGTTTTCTCGAATTATCTCGTTAACTATTGGTCGGACTAAAAAATGTCTTATGGCAAGGTTGTAGAGCACGAAATTATCTATAATTTCTCTCACAGGCGCAAATTTGTAGGAGTTATAGTTCTTGAGCTACAGCCCGTCGGATGAAAAAAATAACGGTTTTCTCGAATTATCTCGTTAACTATTGGTCGGACTAAAAAATGTCTTATGGCAAGCTTGTAGTGCACGAAATTATATATAATTTCTCTCACAGGCGCAAATTTGTAGGAGCTATAGTTTTTGAACTACAGCCCGTCGGATGAAAAAAATAACGTTTTCTCAAATTATCTCGTTAACTATTGGTCGGACCAAAAAATGTCTTATGGCAAGTTTGTAGAGCACGAAATTATCTATAATTTCTCTCACAGGCGCAAATTTGTAGGAGTTATAGTTCTTGAGCTACAGCCCGTCGGATGAAAAAAATAACGGTTTTCTCGAATTATCTCGTTAACTATTGGTCGGACTAAAAAATGTCTTATGGCAAGCTTGTAGTGCACGAAATTATATATAATTTCTCTCACAGGCGCAAATTTGTAGGAGCTATAGTTTTTGAACTACAGCCCGTCGGATGAAAAAAATAACGTTTTCTCAAATTATCTCGTTAACTATTGGTCGGACCAAAAAATGTCTTATGGCAAGCTTGTAGAGCACGAAATTATCTATCTTTTCTCTCACAGGCGCAAATTTGTAGGAGTTATAGTTTTTGAGCTACAGCCCGTCGGATGAAAAAAATAACGTTTTCTCAAATTATCTCGTTAACTATTGGTCGGACTAAAAAATGTCTTATGGCAAGCTTGTAGAGCACGAAATTATCTATCTTTTCTCTCACAGGCGCAAATTTGTAGGAGTTATAGTTTTTGAGCTACAGCCCGTCGGATGAAAAAAATAACGGTTTTCTCGAATTATCTCGTTAACTATTGGTCGGACTAAAAAATGTCTTATGGCAAGCTTGTAGAGCACGAAATTATCTATAATTTCTCTCACAGGCGCAAATTTGTAGGAGTTATAGTTTTTGAGCTACAGCCCGTCGGATGAAAAAAATAACGGTTTTCTCAGATTATCTCGTTAACTATTGGTCGGACTAAAAAATGTCTTATGGCAAGTTTGTAGAGCACGAAATTATCTATAATTTCTCTCACAGGCGCAAATTTGTAGGAGCTATAGTTTTTGAACTACAGCCCGTCGGATGAAAAAAATAAAGTTTTCTCAAATTATCTCGTTAACTATTGGTCGGACTAAAAAATGTCTTATGGCAAGTTTGTAGAGCACGAAATTATCTATAACTTCTCTCACAGGCGCAAATTTGTAGGAGCTATAGTTTTTGAACTACAGCCCGTCGGATGAAAAAAATAACGTTTTCTCAAATTATCTCGTTAACTATTGGTCGGACCAAAAAATGTCTTATGGCAAGCTTGTAGAGCACGAAATTATCTATCTTTTCTCTCACAGGCGCAAATTTGTAGGAGTTATAGTTTTTGAGCTACAGCCCGTCGGATGAAAAAAATAACGGTTTTCTCGAATTATCTCGTTAACTATTGGTCGGACTAAAAAATGTCTTATGGCAAGCTTGTAGAGCACGAAATTATCTATCTTTTCTCTCACAGGCGCAAATTTGTAGGAGTTATAGTTTTTGAGCTACAGCCCGTCGGATGAAAAAAATAACGGTTTTCTCGAATTATCTCGTTAACTATTGGTCGGACTAAAAAATGTCTTATGGCAAGCTTGTAGAGCATGAAATTATCTATCTTTTCTCTCACAGGCGCAAATTTGTAGGAGTTATAGTTTTTGAGCTACAGCCCGTCGGATGAAAAAAATAACGGTTTTCTCGAATTATCTCGTTAACTATTGGTCGGACTAAAAAATGTCTTATGGCAAGCTTGTAGAGCACGAAATTATCTATCTTTTCTCTCACAGTCGCAAATTTGTAGGAGTTATAGTTTTTGAGCTACAGCCCGTCGGATGAAAAAAATAACGGTTTTCTCGAATTATCTCGTTAACTATTGGTCGGACTAAAAAATGTCTTATGGCAAGTTTGTAGAGCACGAAATTATCTATAATTTCTCTCACAGGCGCAAATTTGTAGGAGTTATAGTTTTTGAGCTACAGCCCGTCGGATGAAAAAAATAACGGTTTTCTCGAATTATCTCGTTAACTATTGGTCGGACTAAAAAATGTCTTATGGCGAGTTTGTAGAGCACGAAATTATCTATCTTTTCTCTCACAGGCGCAAATTTGTAGGAGCTATAGTTTTTGAGCTACAGCCCGTCGGATGAAAAAAATAACGGTTTTCTCAAATTATCTCGTTAACTATTGGTCGGACTAAAAAATGTCTTATGGCAAGCTTGTAGAGCACGAAATTATCTATCTTTTCTCTCACAGGCGCAAATTTGTAGGAGTCATAGTTTTTGAGCTACAACCCGTCGGATGAAAAAAATAACGGTTTTCTCGAATTATCTCGTTAACTATTGGTCGGACTAAAAAATGTCTTATGGCAAGCTTGTAGAGCACGAAATTATCTATAACTTCTCTCACAGGCGCAAATTTGTAGGAGCTATAGTTTTTGAACTAAAGCCCGTCGGATGAAAAAAATAACGTTTTCTCAAATTATCTCGTTAACTATTGGTCGGACTAAAAAATGTCTTATGGCGAGTTTGTAGAGCACGAAATTATCTATAACTTCTCTCACAGGCGCAAATTTGTAGGAGCTATAGTTTTTGAACTACAGCCCGTCGGATGAAAAAAATAACGTTTTCTCAAATTATCTCGTTAACTATTGGTCGGACTAAAAAATGTCTTATGGCAAGCTTGTAGAGCACGAAATTATCTATCTTTTCTCTCACAGGCGCAAATTTGTAGGAGTTATAGTTTTTGAGCTACAGCCCGTCGGATGAAAAAAATAACGATTTTCTCAAATTATCTCGTTAACTATTGGTCGGACTAAAAAATGTCTTATGGCGAGTTTGTAGAGCACGAAATTATCTATAACTTCTCTCACAGGCGCAAATTTGTAGGAGCTATAGTTTTTGAACTACAGCCCGTCGGATGAAATAAATAAAGTTTTCTCAAATTATCTCGTTAACTATTGGTCGGACTAAAAAATGTCTTATGGCAAGCTTGTAGAGCACGAAATTATCTATCTTTTCTCTCACAGGCGCAAATTTGTAGGAGTTATAGTTTTTGAGCTACAGCCCGTCGGATGAAAAAAATAACGGTTTTCTCGAATTATCTCGTTAACTATTGGTCGGACTAAAAAATGTCTTATGGCGGGTTTGTAGAGCACGAAATTATCTATCTTTTCTTTCACAGGCGCAAATTTGTAGGAGCTATAGTTTTTGAGCTACAGCCCGTCGGATGAAAAAAATAACGATTTTCTCGAATTATCTCGTTAACTATTGGTCGGACTAAAAAATGTCTTATAGCCAGTTTGTAGAGCACGAAATTATCTATAAATTCTCTCACAGGCGCAAATTTGTAGGAGCTATAGTTTTTGAACTACAGCCCGTCGGATGAAAAAAATAAAGTTTTCTCAAATTATCTCGTTAACTATTGGTTGGACTAAAAAATGTCTTATGGCAAGTTTGTAGAGCACGAAATTATATATCTTTTCTCTCACAGGCGCAAATTTGTAGGAGTTATAGTTTTTGAGCTACAGCCCGTCGGATGAAAAAAATAACGGTTTTCTCGAATTATCTCGTTAACTATTGGTCGGACTAAAAAATGTCTTATGGCAAGCTTGTAGAGCACGAAATTATCTATCTTTTCTCTCACAGGCTCAAATTTGTAGGAGTTATAGTTTTTGAGCTACAGCCCGTCGGATGAAAAAAATACCGGTTTTCTCAAATTATCTCGTTAACTATTGGTCGGACTAAAAAATGTCTTATGGCGAGTTCGTAGAGCACGAAATTATCTATCTTTTCTCTCACAGGCGCAAATTTGTAGGAGCTATAGTTTTTGAGCTACAGCCCGTCGGATGAAAAAAATAACGGTTTTCTCGAATTATCTCGTTAACTATTGGTCGGACTAAAAAATGTCTTATGGCAAGCTTATAGAGCACGAAATTATCTATAAATTCTCTCACAGGCGCAAATTTGTAGGAGCTATAGTTTTTGAACTACAGCCCGTTAGATGAAAAAAGTAACGGCAAAAAAATTTCAAAAAATTTTTATTATTCAAATAGGCTTAGAATGTCATGAAACGTCGAGATTTTAAGTTTGAGAGAAAAAAATTTTTAAAAATTTTTATTCAAATACTCAGAATGTCATGAAACGTCGAGATTTTAAGTTTGAGCGAAAAAAAAATTTAAAAATTTTTATTGTTCAAATAGTCAGAATGTCATGAAATGTCGAGATTTTAAGTTTGAGCGAAAAAAAAATTTAAAAATTTTTATTGTTCAAATAGGCTTAGAATGTCATGAAACGTCGAGATTTTAAGTTTGAGCGAAAAAAACTTTCGGTCCGTCTGTCGGTCTGTAACTTTTCTGTGCGCACGCTTACTCTGGAACCGTTTGAGATATTGACTTGATAATTGTTAAAAAAAAAATAATAATGATAGCTTACTAGTTTGTATTGTGGAAGAATTTATTATTTATTACTTCCACATTCAGTGGAAGTTTGGTAACGGCAAAAAAATTTTACAAAAATTTTATTGTTTAAATAGGTTTAGAATGTCATGAAACGCCGAGATTTTAAGTTAGAGCGAAAAAAATTTTTCGGTCCGTCTGTCGGTCTAACTTTTACAGCCCGTCGGATGAAAAAAATAACGGTTTTCTCGAATTATCTCGTTAACTATTGGTCGGACTAAAAAATGTCTTATGGCAAGTTTGTAGAGCACGAAATTATCTATAATTTCTCTCACAGGCGCAAATTTGTAGGAGTTATAGTTTTTGAGCTACAGCCCGTCGGATGAAAGAAATAACGGTTTTCTCGAATTATCTCGTTAACTATTGGTCGGACTAAAAAATGTCTTATGGCGAGTTTGTAGAGCACGAAATTATCTATCTTTTCTCTCACAGGCGCAAATTTGTAGGAGCTATAGTTTTTGAGCTACAGCCCGTCGGATGAAAAAAATAACGGTTTTCTCAAATTATCTCGTTAACTATTGGTCGGACTAAAAAATGTCTTATGGCAAGCTTGTAGAGCACGAAATTATCTATAAATTCTCTCACAGGCGCAAATTTGTAGGAGCTATAGTTTTTGAACTACAGCCCGTCGGATGAAAAAAATAAAGTTTTCTCAAATTATCTCGTTAACTATTGGTCGGACTAAAAAATGTCTTATGGCAAGTTTGTAGAGCACGAAATTATCTATAACTTCTCACACAGGCGCAAATTTGTAGGAGCTATAGTTTTTGAACTACAGCCCGTCGGATGAAAAAAATAACGTTTTCTCAAATTATCTCGTTAACTATTGGTCGGACTAAAAAATGTCTTATGGCGAGTTTGTAGAGCACGAAATTATCTATAACTTCTCTCACAGGCGCAAATTTGTAGGAGCTATAGTTTTTGAACTACAGCCCGTCGTATGAAAAAAATAACGTTTTCTCAAATTATCTCGTTAACTATTGGTCGGACTAAAAAATGTCTTATGGCAAGCTTGTAGAGCACGAAATTATCTATAACTTCTCTCACAGGCGCAAATTTGTAGGAGCTATAGTTTTTAAACTACAGCCCGTCGGATGAAAAAAATAATGTTTTCTCAAATTATCTCGTTAACTATTGGTCGGACTAAAAAATGTCTTATGGCATGCTTGTAGAGCACGAAATTATCTATCTTCTCTCACACAGGCGCAAATTTGTAGGAGTTATAGTTTTTGAGCTACAGCCCGTCGGATGAAAAAAATAACGGTTTTCTCGAATTTTCTCGTTAACTATTGGTCGGACTAAAAAATGTCTTATGGCAAGCTTGTAGAGCACGAAATTATCTATAATTTCTCTCACAGGCGCAAATTTGTAGGAGTTATAGTTTTTGAGCTACAGCCCGTCGGATGAAAAAAATAACGGTTTTCTCGAATTATCTCGTTAACTATTGGTCGGACTAAAAAATGTCTTATGGCGAGTTTGTAGAGCACGAAATTATCTATCTTTTCTCTCACAGGCGCAAATTTGTAGGAGCTATAGTTTTTGAGCTACAGCCCGTCGGATGAAAAAAATAACGGTTTTCTCGAATTATCTCGTTAACTATTGGTCGGACTAAAAAATGTCTTAAGGCAAGCTTGTAGAGCACGAAATTATCTATCTTTTCTCTCACAGGCGCAAATTTGTAGGAGCTATAGTTTTTGAACTACAGCCCGTCGGATGAAAAAAATAAAGTTTTCTCAAATTATCTCGTTAACTATTGGTCGGACTAAAAAATGTCTTATGGCAAGTTTGTAGAGCACGAAATTATCTATAACTTCTCTCACAGGCGCAAATTTGTAGGAGCCATAGTTTTTGAACTACAGCCCGTCGGATGAAAAAAATAACGTTTTCTCAAATTATCTCGTTAACTATTGGTCGGACTAAAAAATGTCTTATGGCGAGTTTGTAGAGCACGAAATTATCTATAACTTCTCTCACAGGCGCAAATTTGTAGGAGCTATAGTTTTTGAACTACAGCCCGTCGGATGAAAAAAATAACGGTTTTCTCGAATTATCTCGTTAACTATTGGTCGGACTAAAAAATGTCTTATGGCGAGTTTGTAGAGCACGAAATTATCTATAATTTCTCTCACAGGCGCAAATTTGTAGGAGTTATAGTTTTTGAGCTACAGCCCGTCGGATGAAAAAAATAACGATTTTCTCAAATTATCTCGTTAACTATTGGTCGGACTAAAAAATGTCTTATGGCGAGTTTGTAGAGCACGAAATTATCTATAACTTCTCTCACAGGCGCAAATTTGTAGGAGCTATAGTTTTTGAACTACAGCCCGTCGGATGAAAAAAATAACGTTTTCTCAAATTATCTCGTTAACTATTGGTCGGACTGAAAAATGTCTTATGGCAAGCTTGTAGAGCACGAAATTATCTATCTTTTCTCTCACAGGCGCAAATTTGTAGGAGTTATAGTTTTTGAGCTACAGCCCGTCGGATGAAAAAAATAACGATTTTCTCAAATTATCTCGTTAACTATTAGTCGGACTAAAAAATGTCTTATGGCGAGTTTGTAGAGCACGAAATTATCTATCTTTTCTCTCACAGGCGCAAATTTGTAGGAGCTATAGTTTTTGAGCTACAGCCCGTCGGATGAAAAAAATAACGGTTTTCTCGAATTATCTCGTTAACTATTGGTCGGACTAAAAAATGTCTTATGGCAAGCTTGTAGAGCACGAAATTATCTATAAATTCTCTCACAGGCGCAAATTTGTAGGAGCTATAGTTTTTAAACTACAGCCCGTCGGATGAAAAAAGTAAAGTTTTCTCGAATTATCTCGTTAACTATTGGTCGGACTAAAAAATGTCTTATGGCAAGCTTGTAGAGCACGAAATTATCTATAATTTCTCTCACAGGCGCAAATTTGTAGGAGTTATAGTTTTTGAGCTACAGCCCGTCGGATGAAAAAAATAACGTTTTCTCAAATTATCTCGTTAACTATTGGTCGGACTAAAAAATGTCTTATGGCAAGCTTGTAGAGCACGAAATTATCTATCTTTTCTCTCACAGGCGCAAATTTGTAGGAGTCATAGTTTTTGAGCTACAACCCGTCGGATGAAAAAAATAACGGTTTTCTCGAATTATCTCGTTAACTATTGGTCGGACTAAAAAATGTCTTATGGCAAGCTTGTAGAGCACGAAATTATCTATAATTTCTCTCACAGGCGCAAATTTGTAGGAGTTATAGTTTTTGAGCTACAGCCCGTCGGATGAAAAAAATAACGGTTTTCTCGAATTATCTCGTTAACTATTGGTCGGACTAAAAAATGTCTTATGGCAAGTTTGTAGAGCACGAAATTATCTATAATTTCTCTCACAGGCGCAAATTTGTAGGAGTTATAGTTTTTGAGCTACAGCCCGTCGGATGAAAAAAATAACGGTTTTCTCGAATTATCTCGTTAACTATTGGTCGGACTAAAAAATGTCTTATGGCGAGTTTGTAGAGCACGAAATTATCTATCTTTTCTCTCACAGGCGCAAATTTGTAGGAGCTATAGTTTTTGAGCTACAGCCCGTCGGATGAAAAAAATAACGGTTTTCTCGAATTATCTCGTTAACTATTGGTCGGACTAAAAAATGTCTTATGGCAAGCTTGTAGAGCACGAAATTATCTATAAATTCTCTCACAGGCGCAAATTTGTGGGAGCTATAGTTTTTGAACTACAGCCCGTCGGATGAAAAAAATAAAGTTTTCTCAAATTATCTCGTTAACTATTGGTCGGACTAAAAAATGTCTTATGGCAAGTTTGTAGAGCACGAAATTATCTATAACTTCTCTCACAGGCGCAAATTTGTAGGAGCTATAGTTTTTGAACTAAAGCCCGTCGGATGAAAAAAATAACGTTTTCTCAAATTATCTCGTTAACTATTGGTCGGACTAAAAAATGTCTTATGGCGAGTTTGTAGAGCACGAAATTATCTATAACTTCTCTCACAGGCGCAAATTTGTAGGAGCTATAGTTTTTGAACTACAGCCCGTCGGATGAAAAAAATAAAGTTTTCTCAAATTATCTCGTTAACTATTGGTCGGACTAAAAAATGTCTTATGGCAAGCTTGTAGAGCACGAAATTATCTATCTTTTCTCTCACAGGCGCAAATTTGTAGGAGTTATAGTTTTTGAGCTACAGCCCGTCGGATGAAAAAAATAACGATTTTCTCAAATTATCTCGTTAACTATTGGTCGGACTAAAAAATGTCTTATGGCGAGTTTGTAGACCACGAAATTATCTATAACTTCTCTCACAGGCGCAAATTTGTAGGAGCTATAGTTTTTGAACTACAGCCCGTCGGATGAAAAAAATAAAGTTTTCTCAAATTATCTCGTTAACTATTGGTCGGACTAAAAAATGTCTTATGGCAAGCTTGTAGAGCACGAAATTATCTATCTTTTCTCTCACAGGCGCAAATTTGTAGGAGTTATAGTTTTTGAGCTACAGCCCGTCGGATGAAAAAAATAACGGTTTTCTCGAATTATCTCGTTAACTATTGGTCGGACTAAAAAATGTCTTATGGCAAGCTTGTAGAGCACGAAATTATCTATAAATTCTCTCACAAGCGCAAATTTGTAGGAGCTATAGTTTTTGAACTACAGCCCGTCGGATGAAAAAAATTAAGTTTTCTCAAATTATCTCGTTAACTATTGGTCGGACTAAAAAATGTCTTATGGCAAGTTTGTAGAGCACGAAATTATCTATAACTTCTCTCACAGGCGCAAATTTGTAGGAGCTATAGTTTTTGAACTACAGCCCGTCGGATGAAAAAAATAACGTTTTCTCAAATTATCTCGTTAACTATTGGTCGGACTAAAAAATGTCTTATGGCAAGTTTGTAGAGCACGAAATTATCTATCTTTTCTCTCACAGGCGCAAATTTGTTGGAGTTATAGTTTTTGAGCTACAGCCCGTCGGATGAAAAAAATAACGGTTTTCTCGAATTATCTCGTTAACTATTGGTCGGACTAAAAAATGTCTTATGGCGAGTTTGTAGAGCACGAAATTATCTATCTTTTCTCTCACAGGCGCAAATTTGTAGGAGTTATAGTTTTTGAGCTACAGCCCGTCGGATGAAAAAAATAACGGTTTTCTCGAATTATCTCGTTAACTATTGGTCGGACTAAAAAATGTCTTATGGCGAGTTTGTAGAGCACGAAATTATCTATAACTTCTCTCACAGGCGCAAATTTGTAGGAGCTATAGTTTTTGAACTACAGCCCGTCGGATGAAAAAAATAACGTTTTCTCAAATTATCTCGTTAACTATTGGTCGGACCAAAAAATGTCTTATGGCAAGTTTGTAGAGCACGCAATTATCTATCTTTTCTCTCACAGGCGCAAATTTGTAGGAGTTATAGTTTTTGAGCTACAGCCCGTCGGATGAAAAAAATAACGGTTTTCTCGAATTATCTCGTTAACTATTGGTCGGACTAAAAAATGTCTTATGGCAAGCTTGTAGAGCACGAAATTATCTATAAATTCTCTCACAGGCGCAAATTTGTAGGAGCTATAGTTTTTGAACTACAGCCCGTCGGATGAAAAAAATAAAGTTTTCTCAAATTATCTCGTTAACTATTGGTCGGACTAAAAAATGTCTTATGGCAAGTTTGTAGAGCACGAAATTATCTATAACTTCTCTCACAGGCGCAAATTTGTAGGAGCTATAGTTTTTGAACTACAGCCCGTCGGATGAAAAAAATAACGGTTTTCTCGAATTATCTCGTTAACTATTGGTCGGACTAAAAAATGTCTTATGGCAAGCTTGTAGAGCACGAAATTATCTATAATTTCTCTCACAGGCGCAAATTTGTAGGAGTTATAGTTTTTGAGCTACAGCCCGTCGAATGAAAAAAATAACGGTTTTCTCAAATTATCTCGTTAACTATTGGTCGGACTAAAAAATGTCTTATGGCAGGTTTGTGGAGCACGAAATTATCTATAATTTCTCTCACAGGCGCAAATTTGTAGGAGTTATAGTTCTTGAGCTACAGCCCGTCGGATGAAAGAAATAACGGTTTTCTCGAATTATCTCGTTAACTATTGGTCGGACTAAAAAATGTCTTATGGCAAGCTTGTAGAGCACGGAATTATCTATAATTTCTCTCACAGGCGCAAATTTGTAGGAGTTATAGTTTTTGAGCTACAGCCCGTCGAATGAAAAAAATAACGGTTTTCTCAAATTATCTCGTTAACTATTGGTCGGACTAAAAAATGTCTTATGGCAGGTTTGTAGAGCACGAAATTATCTATAATTTCTCTCACAGGCGCAAATTTGTAGGAGTTATAGTTCTTGAGCTACAGCCCGTCGGATGAAAGAAATAACGGTTTTCTCGAATTATCTCGTTAACTATTGGTCGGACTAAAAAATGTCTTATGGCAAGCTTGTAGAGCACGGAATTATCTATAATTTCTCTCACAGGCGCAAATTTGTAGGAGTTATAGTTTTTGAGCTACAGCCCGTCGGATGAAAAAAATAACGGTTTTCTCAAATTATCTCGTTAACTATTGGTCGGACTAAAAAATGTCTTATGGCAAGTTTGTAGAGCACGAAATTATCTATAACTTCTCTCACAGGCGCAAATTTGTAGGAGCTATAGTTTTTGAACTACAGCCCGTTAGATGAAAAAAGTAACGGCAAAAAAATTTCAAAAAATTTTTATTATTCAAATAGGCTTAGAATGTCATGAAACGTCGAGATTTTAAGTTTGAGAGAAAAAAATTTTTAAAAATTTTTATTGTTCAAATAGTCAGAATGTCATGAAACGTCGAGATTTTAAGTTTGAGCGACAAAAAAATTTAAAAATTTTTATTCAAATAGGCTTACAATGTCATGAATCGTCGAGATTTTAAGTTTGAGAGAAAAAAATTTTTAAAAATTTTTATTGTTCAAATAGTCAGAATGTCATGAAACGTCGAGATTTTAAGTTTGAGCGAAAAAAAAATTTAAAAATTTTTATTGTTCAAATAGGCTTACAATGTCATGAATCGTCGAGATTTTAAGTTTGAGAGAAAAAAATTTTTAAAAATTTTTATTCAAATAGTCAGAATGTCATGAAACGTCGAGATTTTAAGTTTGAGCGAAAAAAAAATTTAAAAATTTTTATTGTTCAAATAGGCTTACAATGTCATGAATCGTCGAGATTTTAAGTTTGAGAGAAAAAAATTTTTAAAAATTTTTATTGTTCAAATAGTCAGAATGTCATGAAACGTCGAGATTTTAAGTTTGAGCGAAAAAAAAATTTAAAAATTTTTATTGTTCAAATAGGTTTAGAATGTCATGAAACGCCGAGATTTTAAGTTAGAGCGAAAAAAATTTTTCGGTCCGTCTGTCGGTCTAACTTTTACAGCCCGTCGGATGAAAAAAATAACGGTTTTCTCAAATTATCTCGTTAACTATTGGTCGGACTAAAAAATGTCTTATAGCAAGTTTGTAGAGCACGAAATTATCTATCTTTTCTCTCACAGGCGCAAATTTGTAGGAGTTATAGTTTTTGAGCTACAGCCCGTCGGATGGAAAAAATAACGTTTTCTCAAATTATCTCGTTAACTATTGGTCGGACTAAAAAATGTCTTATGGCAAGTTTGTAGAGCACGAAATTATCTATAATTTCTCTCACAGGCGCAAATTTGTAGGAGTTATAGTTCTTGAGCTACAGCCCGTCGGATGAAAAAAATAACGGTTTTCTCGAATTATCTCGTTAACTATTGGTCGGACTAAAAAATGTCTTATGGCAAGCTTGTAGAGCACGAAATTATCTATCTTTTCTCTCACAGGCGCAAATTTGTAGGAGTTATAGTTTTTGAGCTACAGCCCGTCGGATGAAAAAAATAACGGTTTTCTCGAATTATCTCGTTAACTATTGGTCGGACTAAAAAATGTCTTATGGCAAGCTTGTAGAGCACGAAATTATCTATAAATTCTCTCACAGGCGCAAATTTGTAGGAGCTATAGTTTTTCAACTACAGCCCGTCGGATGAAAAAAATAACGTTTTCTCAAATTATCTCGTTAACTATTGGTCGGACCAAAAAATGTCTTATGGCAAGCTTGTAGAGCACGAAATTATCTATCTTTTCTCTCACAGGCGCAAATTTGTAGGAGTTATAGTTTTTGAGCTACAGCCCGTCGGATGAAAAAAATAACGTTTTCTCAAATTATCTCGTTAACTATTGGTCGGACTAAAAAATGTCTTATGGCAAGCTTGTAGAGCACGAAATTATCTATCTTTTCTCTCACAGGCGCAACTTTGTAGGAGTTATAGTTTTTGAGTTACAGCCCGTCGGATGAAAAAAATAACGGTTTTCTCGAATTATCTCGTTAACTATTGGTCGGACTAAAAAATGCCTTATGGCAAGCTTGTAGAGCACGAAATTATCTATCTTTTCTCTCACAGGCGCAAATTTGTAGGAGTTATAGTTTTTGAGCTACAGCCCGTCGAATGAAAAAAATAACGGTTTTCTCAAATTATCTCGTTAACTATTGGTCGGACTAAAAAATGTCTTATGGCAAGCTTGTAGAGCACGAAATTATCTATAATTTCTCTCACAGGCGCAAATTTGTAGGAGTTATAGTTTTTGAGCTACAGCCCGTCGGATGAAAAAAATAACGGTTTTCTCGAATTATCTCGTTAACTATTGATCGGACTAAAAAATGTCTTATGGCAAGCTTGTAGAGCACGAAATTATCTATAATTTCTCTCACAGGCGCAAATTTGTAGGAGTTATAGTTTTTGAGCTACAGCCCGTCGGATGAAAAAAATAACGGTTTTCTCAGATTATCTCGTTAACTATTGGTCGGACTAAAAAATGTCTTATAGCAAGTTTGTAGAGCACGAAATTATCTATAATTTCTCTCACAGGCGCAAATTTGTAGGAGTTATAGTTTTTGAGCTACAGCCCGTCGGATGAAAAAAATAACGGTTTTCTCAGATTATCTCGTTAACTATTGGTCGGACTAAAAAATGTCTTATGGCAAGTTTGTAGAGCACGAAATTATCTATAATTTCTCTCACAGGCGCAAATTTGTAGGAGTTATAGTTCTTGAGCTACAGCCCGTCGGATGAAAAAAATAACGGTTTTCTCGAATTATCTCGTTAACTATTGGTCGGACTAAAAAATGTCTTATAGCAAGCTTGTAGAGCACGAAATTATCTATCTTTTCTCTCACAGGCGCAAATTTGTAGGAGTTATAGTTTTTGAGCTACAGCCCGTCGGATGAAAAAAATAACGGTTTTCTCGAATTATCTCGTTAACTATTGGTCGGACTAAAAAATGTCTTATGGCAAGCTTGTAGAGCACGAAATTATCTATAAATTCTCTCACAGGCGCAAATTTGTAGGAGCTATAGTTTTTGAACTACAGCCCGTCGGATGAAAAAAATAACGTTTTCTCAAATTATCTCGTTAACTATTGGTCGGACCAAAAAATGTCTTATGGCAAGCTTGTAGAGCACGAAATTATCTATCTTTTCTCTCACAGGCGCAAATTTGTAGGAGTTATAGTTTTTGAGCTACAGCCCGTCGGATGAAAAAAATAACGTTTTCTCAAATTATCTCGTTAACTATTGGTCGGACAAAAAAATGTCTTATGGCAAGCTTGTAGAGCACGAAATTATCTATCTTTTCACTCACAGGCGCAACTTTGTAGGAGTTATAGTTTTTGAGTTACAGCCCGTCGGATGAAAAAAATAACGGTTTTCTCGAATTATCTCGTTAACTATTGGTCGGACTAAAAAATGCCTTATGGCAAGCTTGTAGAGCACGAAATTATCTATCTTTTCTCTCACAGGCGCAAATTTGTAGGAGTTATAGTTTTTGAGCTACAGCCCGTCGGATGAAAAAAATAACGGTTTTCTCGAATTATCTCGTTAACTATTGGTCGGACTAAAAAATGTCTTATGGCAAGGTTGTAGAGCACGAAATTATCTATAATTTCTCTCACAGGCGCAAATTTGTAGGAGTTATAGTTCTTGAGCTACAGCCCGTCGGATGAAAAAAATAACGGTTTTCTCGAATTATCTCGTTAACTATTGGTCGGACTAAAAAATGTCTTATGGCAAGCTTGTAGTGCACGAAATTATATATAATTTCTCTCACAGGCGCAAATTTGTAGGAGCTATAGTTTTTGAACTACAGCCCGTCGGATGAAAAAAATAACGTTTTCTCAAATTATCTCGTTAACTATTGGTCGGACCAAAAAATGTCTTATGGCAAGTTTGTAGAGCACGAAATTATCTATAATTTCTCTCACAGGCGCAAATTTGTAGGAGTTATAGTTCTTGAGCTACAGCCCGTCGGATGAAAAAAATAACGGTTTTCTCGAATTATCTCGTTAACTATTGGTCGGACTAAAAAATGTCTTATGGCAAGCTTGTAGTGCACGAAATTATATATAATTTCTCTCACAGGCGCAAATTTGTAGGAGCTATAGTTTTTGAACTACAGCCCGTCGGATGAAAAAAATAACGTTTTCTCAAATTATCTCGTTAACTATTGGTCGGACCAAAAAATGTCTTATGGCATGCTTGTAGAGCACGAAATTATCTATCTTTTCTCTCACAGGCGCAAATTTGTAGGAGTTATAGTTTTTGAGCTACAGCCCGTCGGATGAAAAAAATAACGTTTTCTCAAATTATCTCGTTAACTATTGGTCGGACTAAAAAATGTCTTATGGCAAGCTTGTAGAGCACGAAATTATCTATCTTTTCTCTCACAGGCGCAAATTTGTAGGAGTTATAGTTTTTGAGCTACAGCCCGTCGGATGAAAAAAATAACGGTTTTCTCGAATTATCTCGTTAACTATTGGTCGGACTAAAAAATGTCTTATGGCAAGCTTGTAGAGCACGAAATTATCTATCTTTTCTCTCACAGGCGCAAATTTGTAGGAGTTATAGTTTTTGAGCTACAGCCCGTCGGATGAAAAAAATAACGGTTTTCTCGAATTATCTCGTTAACTATTGGTCGGACTAAAAAATGTCTTATGGCAAGCTTGTAGAGCACGAAATTGTCTATCTTTTCTCTCACAGGCGCAAATTTGTAGGAGCTATAGTTTTTGAACTACAGCCCGTCGGATGAAAAAAATAAAGTTTTCTCAAATTATCTCGTTAACTATTGGTCGGACTAAAAAATGTCTTATGGCAAGTTTGTAGAGCACGAAATTATCTATAACTTCTCTCACAGGCGCAAATTTGTAGGAGCTATAGTTTTTGAACTACAGCCCGTCGGATGAAAAAAATAACGTTTTCTCAAATTATCTCGTTAACTATTGGTCGGACCAAAAAATGTCTTATGGCAAGCTTGTAGAGCACGAAATTATCTATCTTTTCTCTCACAGGCGCAAATTTGTAGGAGTTATAGTTTTTGAGCTACAGCCCGTCGGATGAAAAAAATAACGTTTTCTCAAATTATCTCGTTAACTATTGGTCGGACTAAAAAATGTCTTATGGCAAGCTTGTAGAGCACGAAATTATCTATCTTTTCTCTCACAGGCGCAAATTTGTAGGAGTTATAGTTTTTGAGCTACAGCCCGTCGGATGAAAAAAATAACGGTTTTCTCGAATTATCTCGTTAACTATTGGTCGGACTAAAAAATGTCTTATGGCAAGCTTGTAGAGCATGAAATTATCTATCTTTTCTCTCACAGGCGCAAATTTGTAGGAGTTATAGTTTTTGAGCTACAGCCCGTCGGATGAAAAAAATAACGGTTTTCTCGAATTATCTCGTTAACTATTGGTCGGACTAAAAAATGTCTTATGGCAAGCTTGTAGAGCACGAAATTATCTATCTTTTCTCTCACAGTCGCAAATTTGTAGGAGTTATAGTTTTTGAGCTACAGCCCGTCGGATGAAAAAAATAACGGTTTTCTCGAATTATCTCGTTAACTATTGGTCGGACTAAAAAATGTCTTATGGCAAGTTTGTAGAGCACGAAATTATCTATAATTTCTCTCACAGGCGCAAATTTGTAGGAGTTATAGTTTTTGAGCTACAGCCCGTCGGATGAAAAAAATAACGTTTTCTCAAATTATCTCGTTAACTATTGGTCGGACTAAAAAATGTCTTATGGCAAGCTTGTAGAGCACGAAATTATCTATCTTTTCTCTCACAGGCGCAACTTTGTAGGAGTTATAGTTTTTGAGTTACAGCCCGTCGGATGAAAAAAATAACGGTTTTCTCGAATTATCTCGTTAACTATTGGTCGGACTAAAAAATGTCTTATGGCAAGCTTGTAGAGCACGAAATTATCTATCTTTTCTCTCACAGGCGCAAATTTGTAGGAGTTATAGTTTTTGAGCTACAGCCCGTCGGATGAAAAAAATAACGGTTTTCTCGAATTATCTCGTTAACTATTGGTCGGACTAAAAAATGCCTTATGGCAAGCTTGTAGAGCACGAAATTATCTATCTTTTCTCTCACAGGCGCAAATTTGTAGGAGTTATAGTTTTTGAGCTACAGCCCGTCGGATGAAAAAAATAACGGTTTTCTCGAATTATCTCGTTAACTATTGGTCGGACTAAAAAATGTCTTATGGCAAGTTTGTAGAGCACGAAATTATCTATAACTTCTCTCACAGGCGCAAATTTGTAGGAGCTATAGTTTTTGAACTACAGCCCGTTAGATGAAAAAAGTAACGGCAAAAAAATTTCAAAAAATTTTTATTATTCAAATAGGCTTAGAATGTCATGAAACGTCGAGATTTTAAGTTTGAGAGAAAAAAATTTTTAAAAATTTTTATTGTTCAAATAGTCAGAATGTCATGAAATGTCGAGATTTTAAGTTTGAGCGAAAAAAAAATTTAAAAATTTTTATTGTTCAAATAGGCTTAGAATGTCATGAAACGTCGAGATTTTAAGTTTGAGCGAAAAAAACTTTCGGTCCGTCTGTCGGTCTGTAACTTTTCTGTGCGCACGCTTACTCTGGAACCGTTTGAGATATTGACTTGATAATTGTTAAAAAAAAAAATAATAATGATAGCTTACTAGTTTGTATTGTGGAAGAATTTATTATTTATTACTTCCACATCCAGTGGAAGTTTGGTAACGGCAAAAAAATTTTACAAAAATTTTATTGTTTAAATAGGTTTAGAATGTCATGAAACGTCGAGATTTTAAGTTAGAGCGAAAAAAATTTTTCGGTCCGTCTGTCGGTCTAACTATTACAGCCCGTCGGATGAAAAAAATAACGGTTTTCTCAAATTATCTCCTTAACTATTGGTCGGACTAAAAAATGTCTTATGGCAAGTTTGTAGAGTACGAAATTATCTATAATTTCTCTCACAGGCGCAAATTTGTAGGAGTTATAGTTTTTGAGCTACAGCCCGTCGGATGAAAAAAATAACGGTTTTCTCGAATTATCTCGTTAACTATTGGTCGGACTAAAAAATGTCTTATGGCGAGTTTGTAGAGCACGAAATTATCTATCTTTTCTCTCACAGGCGCAAATTTGTAGGAGCTATAGTTTTTGAGCTACAGCCCGTCGGATGAAAAAAATAACGGTTTTCTCGAATTATCTCGTTAACTATTGGTCGGACTAAAAAATGTCTTATGGCAAGCTTATAGAGCACGAAATTATCTATAAATTCTCTCACAGGCGCAAATTTGTAGGAGCTATAGTTTTTGAACTACAGCCCGTCGGATGAAAAAAATTAAGTTTTCTCGAATTATCTCGTTAACTATTGGTCGGACTAAAAAATGTCTTATGGCAAGCTTGTAGAGCACGAAATTATCTATAATTTCTCTCACAGGCGCAAATTTGTAGGAGTTATAGTTTTTGAGCTACAGCCCGTCGGATGAAAAAAATAACGGTTCTCTCGAATTATCTCGTTAACTATTGGTCGGACTAAAAAATGTCTTATGGCGAGTTTGTAGAGCACGAAATTATCTATCTTTTCTCTCACAGGCGCAAATTTGTAGGAGCTATAGTTTTTGAGCTACAGCCCGTCGGATGAAAAAAATAACGGTTTTCTCGAATTATCTCGTTAACTATTGGTCGGACTAAAAAATGTCTTATGGCAAGTTTGTAGAGCACGAAATTATCTATAACTTCTCTCACAGGCGCAAATTTGTAGGAGCCATAGTTTTTGAACTACAGCCCGTCGGATGAAAAAAATAACGTTTTCTCAAATTATCTCGTTAACTATTGGTCGGACTAAAAAATGTCTTATGGCGAGTTTGTAGAGCACGAAATTATCTATAACTTCTCTCACAGGCGCAAATTTGTAGGAGCTATAGTTTTTGAACTACAGCCCGTCGGATGAAAAAAATAACGGTTTTCTCGAATTATCTCGTTAACTATTGGTCGGACTAAAAAATGTCTTATGGCGAGTTTGTAGAGCACGAAATTATCTATAATTTCTCTCACAGGCGCAAATTTGTAGGAGTTATAGTTGTTGAGCTACAGCCCGTCGGATGAAAAAAATAACGATTTTCTCAAATTATCTCGTTAACTATTGGTCGGACTAAAAAATGTCTTATGGCGAGTTTGTAGAGCACGAAATTATCTATAACTTCTCTCACAGGCGCAAATTTGTAGGAGCTATAGTTTTTGAACTACAGCCCGTCGGATGAAAAAAATAACGTTTTCTCAAATTATCTCGTTAACTATTGGTCGGACTGAAAAATGTCTTATGGCAAGCTAGTAGAGCACGACATTATCTATCTTTTCTCTCACAGGCGCAAATTTGTAGGAGTTATAGTTTTTGAGCTACAGCCCGTCGGATGAAAAAAATAACGATTTTCTCAAATTATCTCGTTAACTATTGGTCGGACTAAAAAATGTCTTATGGCGAGTTTGTAGAGCACGAAATTATCTATCTTTTCTCTCACAGGCGCAAATTTGTAGGAGCTATAGTTTTTGAGCTACAGCCCGTCGGATGAAAAAAATAACGGTTTTCTCGAATTATCTCGTTAACTATTGGTCGGACTAAAAAATGTCTTATGGCAAGCTTGTAGAGCACGAAATTATCTATCTTTTCTCTCACAGGCGCAAATTTGTAGGAGTTATAGTTTTTGAGCTACAGCCCGTCGGATGAAAAAAATAACGGTTTTCTCGAATTATCTCGTTAACTATTGGTCGGACTAAAAAATGTCTTATGGCAAGCTTGTAGAGCACGAAATTATCTATCTTTTCTCTCACAGGCGCAAATTTGTAGGAGTTATAGTTTTTGAGCTACAGCCCGTCGGATGAAAAAAATAACGGTTTTCTCGAATTATCTCGTTAACTATTGGTCGGACTAAAAAATGTCTTATGGCAAGTTTGTAGAGCACGAAATTATCTACAATTTCTCTCACAGGCGCAAATTTGTAGGAGTTATAGTTCTTGAGCTACAGCCCGTCGGATGAAAAAAATAACGGTTTTCTCGAATTATCTAGTTAACTATTGGTCGGACTAAAAAATGTCTTATGGCAAGCTTGTAGAGCACGAAATTATCTATCTTTTCTCTCACAGGCGCAAATTTGTAGGAGTTATAGTTTTTGAGCTACAGCCCGTCGGATGAAAAAAATAACGGTTTTCTCGAATTATCTCGTTAACTATTGGTCGGACTAAAAAATGTCTTATGGCAAGCTTGTAGAGCACGAAATTATCTATAAATTCTCTCACAGGCGCAAATTTGTAGGAGCTATAGTTTTTGAACTACAGCCCGTCGGATGAAAAAAATAACGTTTTCTCAAATTATCTCGTTAACTATTGGTCGGACTAAAAAATGTCTTATGGCAAGCTTGTAGAGCACGAAATTATCTATCTTTTCTCTCACAGGCGCAAATTTGTAGGAGTTATAGTTTTTGAGCTACAGCCCGTCGGATGAAAAAAATAACGTTTTCTCAAATTATCTCGTTAACTATTGGTCGGACTAAAAAATGTCTTATGGCAAGCTTGTAGAGCACGAAATTATCTATCTTTTCTCTCACAGGCGCAACTTTGTAGGAGTTATAGTTTTTGAGCTACAGCCCGTCGGATGAAAAAAATAACGTTTTCTCAAATTATCTCGTTAACTATTGGTCGGACTAAAAAATGTCTTATGGCAAGCTTGTAGAGCACGAAATTATCTATCTTTTCTCTCACAGGCGCAACTTTGTAGGAGTTATAGTTTTTGAGTTACAGCCCGTCGGATGAAAAAAATAACGGTTTTCTCGAATTATCTCGTTAACTATTGGTCGGACTAAAAAATGTCTTATGGCAAGCTTGTAGAGCACGAAATTATCTATCTTTTCTCTCACAGGCGCAAATTTGTAGGAGTTATAGTTTTTGAGCTACAGCCCGTCGGATGAAAAAAATAACGGTTTTCTCGAATTATCTCGTTAACTATTGGTCGGACTAAAAAATGTCTTATGGCAAGCTTGTAGAGCACGAAACTATCTATCTTTTCTCTCACAGGCGCAAATTTGTATGAGTCATAGTTTTTGAGCTGCAGCCCGTCGGATGAAAAAAATTACGGTTTTCTCGAATTATCTCGTTAACTATTGGTCGGACTAAAAAATGTCTTATGGCAAGCTTGTAGAGCACGAAATTATCTATCTTTTCTCTCACAGGCGCAAATTTGTAGGAGTTATAGTTTTTGAGCTACAGCCCGTCGGATGAAAAAAATAACGGTTTTCTCGAATTATCTCGTTAACTATTGGTCGGACTAAAAAATGTCCTATGGCAAGCTTGTAGAGCACGAAATTATCTATAAATTCTCTCACAGGCGCAAATTTGTAGGAGCTATAGTTTTTGAACTACAGCCCGTCGGATGAAAAAAATAACGTTTTCTCAAATTATCTCGTTAACTATTGGTCGGACCAAAAAATGTCTTATGGCAAGCTTGTAGAGCACGAAATAATCTATCTTTTCTCTCACAGGCGCAAATTTGTAGGAGTTATAGTTTTTGAGCTACAGCCCGTCGGATGAAAAAAATAACGTTTTCTCAAATTATCTCGTTAACTATTGGTCGGACTAAAAAATGTCTTATGGCAAGCTTGTAGAGCACGAAATTATCTATCTTTTCTCTCACAGGCGCAACTTTGTAGGAGTTATAGTTTTTGAGTTACAGCCCGTCGGATGAAAAAAATAACGGTTTTCTCGAATTATCTCGTTAACTATTGGTCGGACTAAAAAATGTCTTATGGCAAGCTTGTAGAGCACGAAATTATCTATCTTTTCTCTCACAGGCGCAAATTTGTAGGAGTTATAGTTTTTGAGCTACAGCCCGTCGGATGAAAAAAATAACGTTTTTCTCGAATTATCTCGTTAACTATTGGTCGGACTAAAAAATGTCTTATGGCAAGCTTGTAGAGCACGAAATTATCTATCTTTTCTCTCACAGGCGTAACTTTGTAGGAGTTATAGTTTTTGAGTTACAGCCCGTCGGATGAAAAAAATAACGGTTTTCTCGAATTATCTCGTTAACTATTGGTCGGACTAAAAAATGTCTTATGGCAAGCTTGTAGAGCACGAAATTATCTATCTTTTCTCTCACAGGCGCAAATTTGTAGGAGTTATAGTTTTTGAGCTACAGCCCGTCGGATGAAAAAAATAACGGTTTTCTCGAATTATCTCGTTAACTATTGGTCGGACTAAAAAATGCCTTATGGCAAGCTTGTAGAGCACGAAATTATCTATAAATTCTCTCACAGGCGCAAATTTGTAGGAGCTATAGTTTTTGAACTACAGCCCGTCGGATGAAAAAAATAACGTTTTCTCAAATTATCTCGTTAACTATTGGTCGGACTAAAAAATGTCTTATGGCAAGCTTGTAGAGCACGAAATTATCTATCTTTTCTCTCACAGGCGCAAATTTGTAGGAGTTATAGTTTTTGAGCTACAGCCCGTCGGATGAAAAAAATAACGTTTTCTCAAATTATCTCGTTAACTATTGGTCGGACTAAAAAATGTCTTATGGCAAGCTTGTAGAGCACGAAATTATCTATCTTTTCTCTCACAGGCGCAACTTTGTAGGAGTTATAGTTTTTGAGCTACAGCCCGTCGGATGAAAAAAATAACGTTTTCTCAAATTATCTCGTTAACTATTGGTCGGACTAAAAAATGTCTTATGGCAAGCTTGTAGAGCACGAAATTATCTATCTTTTCTCTCACAGGCGCAACTTTGTAGGAGTTATAGTTTTTGAGTTACAGCCCGTCGGATGAAAAAAATAACGGTTTTCTCGAATTATCTCGTTAACTATTGGTCGGACTAAAAAATGTCTTATGGCAAGCTTGTAGAGCACGAAATTATCTATCTTTTCTCTCACAGGCGCAAATTTGTAGGAGTTATAGTTTTTGAGCTACAGCCCGTCGGATGAAAAAAATAACGGTTTTCTCGAATTATCTCGTTAACTATTGGTCGGACTAAAAAATGTCTTATGGCAAGCTTGTAGAGCACGAAACTATCTATCTTTTCTCTCACAGGCGCAAATTTGTATGAGTCATAGTTTTTGAGCTGCAGCCCGTCGGATGAAAAAAATTACGGTTTTCTCGAATTATCTCGTTAACTATTGGTCGGACTAAAAAATGTCTTATGGCAAGCTTGTAGAGCACGAAATTATCTATCTTTTCTCTCACAGGCGCAAATTTGTAGGAGTTATAGTTTTTGAGCTACAGCCCGTCGGATGAAAAAAATAACGGTTTTCTCGAATTATCTCGTTAACTATTGGTCGGACTAAAAAATGTCCTATGGCAAGCTTGTAGAGCACGAAATTATCTATAAATTCTCTCACAGGCGCAAATTTGTAGGAGCTATAGTTTTTGAACTACAGCCCGTCGGATGAAAAAAATAACGTTTTCTCAAATTATCTCGTTAACTATTGGTCGGACCAAAAAATGTCTTATGGCAAGCTTGTAGAGCACGAAATAATCTATCTTTTCTCTCACAGGCGCAAATTTGTAGGAGTTATAGTTTTTGAGCTACAGCCCGTCGGATGAAAAAAATAACGTTTTCTCAAATTATCTCGTTAACTATTGGTCGGACTAAAAAATGTCTTATGGCAAGCTTGTAGAGCACGAAATTATCTATCTTTTCTCTCACAGGCGCAACTTTGTAGGAGTTATAGTTTTTGAGTTACAGCCCGTCGGATGAAAAAAATAACGGTTTTCTCGAATTATCTCGTTAACTATTGGTCGGACTAAAAAATGTCTTATGGCAAGCTTGTAGAGCACGAAATTATCTATCTTTTCTCTCACAGGCGCAAATTTGTAGGAGTTATAGTTTTTGAGCTACAGCCCGTCGGATGAAAAAAATAACGTTTTTCTCGAATTATCTCGTTAACTATTGGTCGGACTAAAAAATGTCTTATGGCAAGCTTGTAGAGCACGAAATTATCTATCTTTTCTCTCACAGGCGTAACTTTGTAGGAGTTATAGTTTTTGAGTTACAACCCGTCGGATGAAAAAAATAACGGTTTTCTCGAATTATCTCGTTAACTATTGGTCGGACTAAAAAATGTCTTATGGCAAGCTTGTAGAGCACGAAATTATCTATCTTTTCTCTCACAGGCGCAAATTTGTAGGAGTTATAGTTTTTGAGCTACAGCCCGTCGGATGAAAAAAATAACGGTTTTCTCGAATTATCTCGTTAACTATTGGTCGGACTAAAAAATGCCTTATGGCAAGCTTGTAGAGCACGAAATTATCTATCTTTTCTCTCACAGGCGCAAATTTGTAGGAGTTATAGTTTTTGAGCTACAGCCCGTCGGATGAAAAAAATAACGGTTTTCTCGTATTATCTCGTTAACTATTGGTCGGACTAAAAAATGTCTTATGGCAAGTTTGTAGAGCACGAAATTATCTATAATTTCTCTCACAGGCGCAAATTTGTAGGAGTTATAGTTCTTGAGCTACAGCCCGTCGGATGAAAAAAATAACGGTTTTCTCGAATTATCTCGTTAACTATTGGTCGGACTAAAAAATGTCTTATGGCAAGCTTGTAGAGCACGAAATTATCTATAATTTCTCTCACAGGCGCAAATTTGTAGGAGCTATAGTTTTTGAACTACAGCCCGTCGGATGAAAAAAATAACGTTTTCTCAAATTATCTCGTTAACTATTGGTCGGACCAAAAAATG
>CAKZFB020000051.1:0-66777 GCA_936432065.2 Rutpela maculata
GGCAATGCCTGCTGCCATTTGGGCGAACACTTGTTCTGAGGAGGGTTGCATGTTTCCTTCAGTGGGAATCGGACTCACCCCCGTACTACCCACTACATCCTCCGCGAGCGGCCTCTCTAACCCTCTAGAGACGTTGTCCATTACAGATGTTGGCTCGTCGTAAAACTGGAAAGGTGTTGATTCATTCATATCCTTTCCAGAAAGCCCTGCTAACTAACAACGCCCCACATTGGGCGCCATGTAGAAGAACGCACTACCGGGCGTCAAAATGACGCGACACCAATTTATTTCTCAGGGGGCGCCAGTCGTGTATTACCCCGTTCTTCTACCTCCCAGGCGGGTTCGAGATAAGATGCACTTCGATAGCCGCATAATGGACCAAGGCTGCACTACCACAGATGACGCTCTCTCTGGACATGAACTCCCTCGTTAGGAGTTTAGGTACCTCTTAATTTTCTGGATTTTTGCATAAAAAAATCCCAACCGAAGAATTTCTCTGCGGAGGGATTAATTTTTGTACGCGGTATCCACGTTTTGATCTGTTAATAACGGACTCTACCCCTTAGGGATTTCTCAAAAAACGCATAAAAAAATCAACCAGAAGGTCGAGTGTTAATGAGAGTTAACTCGACACATCCGGTTTTCGATACGAATGTTCCAGGGATTATAGACCGTCAACAGGCCTCAAGATCAATTAAGAAACAGTAGTTCAAAGAATCCGTTTATTTAACAAAAATGGTTATACAAAATTCTCAAGATATGAATCGTGCCTTTCCCAATCAAGGTAATGGCTTTCAGACCATACAAGCGAGAGCGCTTACGCTAACGATCGATTAGGTAGAAAAGATTCATGCATACCTTCTCAGAATCAAAATGCGAGCTTTTTAGAGAAGTCTGAGGCTATTTGGGGATGTAAATATATTCTCTATTCTTTATTTATTCTTTAATAAACTGTCAACAGTTTTAAGTTTTTCTTATAACAAATTTGATAAAATAATTTTTTGTGGAGACCTGAATATAGACTATTTAAAAAACTCAAGAACGAAAGACATTCTTACTGATATTTTTGATTCATTTAAATTAAAGTTAACGTCAATTGAACCAACTAGGGTAACCCCCACCTCGCAGACTGCCATAGACTATATGGTTACTAATTTCCCGTTTAACAGCATTATATCGAACTACGTCACAACCTCAAATATTGCAGATCATAATGCAAACATATTAAGTATTTCCCTAAATAAAGATCATATTGAAAATACTGATGACTTCATATCTTTTAGAAATATTTTGGAATCCAACTTGATTAAACTCAGAAATTTTCTTCAAATAACTTGCTGGGATGATATCTACCGGGGAAATGTCAACATAGCTTTCAACACCTTTATCGATATAATTATACATAGCCTTGATCTAACCTGTCCCGTTATCGTATGCAAAAGCAGCAATTATTGTTCTTACAATAAAAAAGGATGGCTCACGCCAAACCTAATTAAGAAAAGTGAAGAGTTAAAAAACCTTCACTAGCTAGTCAAAAACTTAAATAGTGATGAATTATACAATTCATATAAAAATAAAAAGAAGGACCTTCAAAATGATATCAGCATAGCAAAAAAGAAATATTTCAGGAATAAAATAGATAATGCCTATAACAAACCAAAAGAAATTTGGAAAATCGCAAATTCACAATCAAACAAAACAAACTTACATAAAAATGAGATAAAAATTTTAGAAAATGGTACGATATTACAAGACACTAGGCAAGTAACTAAGTCTTTTGCATCCTACTTTGCTACTATAGCATCAACTAAGCTAGATGAGCATTTCTCAGACGGTATGTCTCAGGAATGCACATATAGTGAAATGTTGCCAAATACCTTTTTCTGCGAACCTATATTGCCTCGTGATATAGTAACTATTATAACCAATCTTAAGCAAACCAATTCTTGTGGTATAGATGGAATATCATTAAAAGTAGTAAAATCAATTAGTGTCATAATAGCACAGCCATTAGCATACTTAGCCAACTTATCTTTGCAAACAGGTACCTTTCCATCTTATTTGAAAATAGCATCAGTGGTACCAATTTTCAAGAAAGGCAATGATCTTGAAAAGACAATTATAGACCTATATCTATACTTAGTATATTTTCCAAAATAATTGAAAAAGTCACATACAAGAAAATGAATACGTTTTTAAATAATTACTACATCATAACAAACTCGCAACATGGTTTTCGTGAAAATCGGTCCACGGAGACTGCAACTAATCAGTTTTTACAATATATCTATGATGAATTGGGTAAAGGTCACTATGTCATAGGTTTATTTTTTGACCTCAGTCGCGCTTTTGACACGGTTGATATCGAGTTTTTATCTGAGAAATTATACAAGCTGGGTTTCAGGGGTACTTTTCTAGATTGGATTATATCCTATCTATCTAACAGGCTAATGCGAGTTAAAATACAAAATACTACATCAAATGATCATCATATTAATTTGGGAGTTCCACAAGGCTCCATGTTAGGACCTCTTCTCTTCTCACTATACATAAATGACCTTCCATCTCACATAAAGGGGAAAATTACCATGTACGCAGATGATACATCTGCTATGATCTCAGCACCGAGTCTTCTGGGATTGCAATCTCTCGCAAATGATGTGATGGATAGCTTCAACTTATGATGCTCTAAAAATTGTTTAATACTAAATATTGCCAAAACTGATTGTATATACTTTTCTCCCCGAGAAACAACTATTGCTGATAACTTTTTTAACAACAAAAATATTAAATTCTCCAGTTCCGTTAAATTTCTTGGCACATTCGTAGATTCGCACCTAACGTGGAATGATCAGGTAGACCATGTAGCTAAAAAAATTAATAGCTCTCTGTATGCTATGTCCTCATTAAAACGGAACTTACCTAAAGAATATCTGCTTAATATTTATTATGCTATGGTGTATAATATTATTGTATGGGGTAGATCACTCTCTGTTAAGAGAATCCTAATATTACAAAAAGGAGTTATTAGACTTATCTATGATTTAAAAACTACTGAGTCTTGTAAACCATATTTCACAAACAATAGTATATTAACACTTCCATCAATTTACGTATACATTTCTAAATATGTAAGAAAAAACTTATCTTTATTCAGAAATAATGGTAGCTTTCATCACTACAGCACCAGACATGGATCTTCCTTAACGATAACTATGCATAATTCGTATCTATATGAAAAATCACCTTATTTCTCAGGCATTAAAATTTATGACAAATTACCTGTACATATATTAAATGCTAAAAATTATAATTGTTTCAAAATACTATTAAAACAATACCTTATTGAAAAATGTATCTATAGCCTTAACGAGTTTGTCTAAATGTTTTATGTTTATATCGTATATCTTTTATATCTGTCTGTCCTCATTTTACTATTATAATTGTGTACCTACATGTAATTTTACATTTTGTTCACTGTCGTATCTGTTCCTATGTAACAGCACACGTGATTAATAAATAATTATTATTATAAATTCATAATTACGGCTGACTGATTTTAACTTAAAAAAGTTTTACTAAATGAATTTAGTTTCGCTAGAGACTACTTAGCTTTAAAGTTCTTGTATAGTGGCGGTTCACGTTCTCAAACACATTCGTGAGGACTTATAACTGTATAACTGATCAAACGCCATTAGCGTTTGATCAGTCCACGATTTACTTGCTCCTATGCAGTTGTTCAATATTATCGATATGGCAGCAACCCACCTTCGAGCGACTTTCAGGCAAAATTGAATTTTTGGTTTTTTATGCACAAGGCGTTTTCCTCTGTAACTTTGTCATTTGCAAAGCCCTGCTATTGGTTTTCCTACCATGGCTTTGTCTGGACCACTCAACGCGCTCGACCAAATTGCGAGCCGCTGAGTCAATCCATATTATTATTATTATTATTAAAAAAACTCTTTCTATGCGAGAAACCGGCCTTGTGTATGGGCATTGATTTTTATCAATTTTTTGCTTATCGGCACTACGCCGGCTTTGTCAAAATCTTCTATTTTGCCTTTTGGATGCAGTGCATCGCTAAAATTTTATGCTCATACTTTAGAACTGGGCTTTCAATGACCGTACATCAAAGGTCAATGTCTTTGGTGGGGGAATAAAAAATAAAAAAATATTTCAAAGTATATTTTCGTGGTACTTTTTAAACTGACTTTGTGGTACTTTTGAAAAATCTATTTTAAGCACAATTTTGGCTTACTTTTGAAAAATCAATTTTCAAGCCAAATTTCAACGCAGTTTTGAAAAATTATTCTGCGAGTGAAATTTTGGCGTACTTTTGATAAATCGATTCTCAAGCCAAATTTCGACGCAGTTTTGAAAAATTAGTCTGCAAGTGAAATTTTGGCGTACTTTCGATAAATCGATTCTTGAGCCGAATTTCGACACTCTTTCAAAAATATTATTTTTCAAAGTCCAATTTGTGGTACCTTTGAAAAAGTATATTATTCATAAATATTTGTCATTATATACTTTTGCTCTCATATCCTGAACCAAAAACACATTTTCTTAAGTGAAAATTCGGTGTTTCTTCGAATTTTCACCTGGTCATTTCTAACGCCTTATAGAACCCAAAACGGTCCTTATGGACTGATCTGTGCCTCTGCAGACTCTTAAAAATGTCCTTAAATGAAATTTTTGCCTAAGTCGAATTTTGATTCTGTCTTCAACTTAGGACGATTTTGGAGAGTTCTACAACATTCTCACTGGGTTCAAGGTTATAACTAAATTAAATTGATTTTTTTAATGCAATGGGCCCATTCAGCATTTTTTTTTAAATTTTAGAAATCTAAAGTGGAACACTTTTTAAGGAAATTCCAAATTTTTAGGTTTTTATTAGGACGTTTAAGCCCTTAAATAAATTACCAAACTTGGACCGCGCGAAAACGGGGCAGAGCTTCGCGTGACGTCACTTTGCAGATCCTGATCAGGCGACAGTCGAGATTTAATGTGACTTCACAGCTAACCTCAAAAATATATATTTCTTAAGATTTACAAGTATTACGTAGCTGTTATTAAAATTTCTGCCTGGTTCCTGTACTTTCAACCAAAATCTAGTTCAGTGTAATGTTTTTGAAGTTTTAAATAGTTTGTCACAATAAAATAAGACACTTTTTGCAGGTTAGGAATCTAACCTATAATTAGCAGTCTATTTGTATCAATCAACAATATTGAAAAATTATTTGCGTGAATTTTTAAATATTTGCTTGGAGCCAGTTTGGCTCCAAGCTAAAAATGAGTATACAAACATTAAAAATGAGAATAAACCTAAAAAACATAACAACTGAGGTTATGTTAGTTATATGATGCACATGCCCCAAGCGTGTGGCGGGTGTTATTGTGTTTATGGAAATGGTGTGTGATTGTTAAATTATATCTGTTTTATCTTCTTGCTTGTTTGAAATGAGTAGTGTCTATGCAGAATGACGTCACGAATCGGCGAAGCGCTTTGTACTGGAACTCAATTTTTAACATTGAATATCTAATGATTGGATATACTTATGAAGCTGAAATTTTAACAGCTTATCTAGATGATCGAATTCTATTCAATGCCATAAAAAATACCGAAAAAATAATTATCGATAACAAGCCCATTAACTTAAAATATTTACCTGTTTATAATAAACAACTTTATTTTTTTTTAGAGCAATGGTAGATGCCCTACAGAATGCCCTCTCCATGGTTTAGATGAATCAACATTATCAGAAATGGATATAGAAGACTCTTCATCTGTTTCTTAGCTAAAGCTAAATTTGTTGTGTAAATATACTTTTATGATCTAATACCACAATATAGTTTCCGCTTTCAGCCTTTCGTAATGTTATTATTAGTATTTATTGATGGATTGATTTACCAGCATAGATATTGCTGCCACGCACGGGTATACGGGAGTGGCAACCATCTCTGCTGGGATTGATTTGAGTCATGCTTGTTAGCAGCAGGGACCGAAACCGAAATTTATTTCGGTTCGGTTTCGGTTACAGTTAACTGATGTACACCATTTTCGGTTTTCGGTTACGGTTTCGGTTTTCAGAGCAGCGTTAATTTGGTTTCGGTTTTCAAAGCAGCATCAATTCGGTTTTCGGTTTTCCAGAATCTCACATTCCGGTTTTCGGTTTTGGTTACAATTAGGAAAAATTCGTAATTACGGTGCAGTTTTCTGTTAGGGTTTCGGTTAAAAGTAAATTAATGCTTGCAGGGACCGAGAACAAAATTTTTTTCGGCTCGATTCCCCTTACGGTTATCTAATGTAAGTACACCATTTTCGGTTTTCGGTTACGGTTTCGGTTTTCAGAGCAGCGTTAATTTGGTTTTCGGTTTATAAATAAATAATAAATAAATAAATAACGTCCTTATTATACTCTTCGCAAATACGAAAACGAAGAGTATATTGCATTTGATCGGCACATTTCTAAAACCGTAAATATCGTTCGCAGACAAAAAATTTTCATAGCATTGTGTTAGTGAACGAATTCTGAACAACTTTCAAAATGTCCGTCTGTCCGTCCGTCCGTCACGTTTCTTGTAAGCACGATAACTCAAGAAAGAAAAATCCGATTGTACTGAAATTTGGACAGTAAATTAGTGTTAGCTCGAGGAAGAACCCTATTATTTTTTAACAAAATCGATCGATAAATAAAAATGTTATTAATGATTTAAATTTGAAAAAAAAAATTTGATTTTTATGTTTTTATAATTGAATAGAATTCTGGTGAAATGATATTTCATTTTAATATCTAAATATTTATATATTTTACAAATATACATTTCATAATGTAATATACAACCGTGAAAATATGATTTTTGCTCATGTCTTATAATGTAAAAATTTACATTTTTTTATGTGTAAGGTGGTGGTGTAGTTCTTACGCTTTTGACTCGTAATCCCAAATGGGGTTGATATAGTTTTATATTTATTTTTACTTTATTTTACACTGAGTCTTTTACCAACTAAGTTCGTACTATAAAATTTAAAATGTCTAAAACTAACATTATTTACAAAAAACTGCGAAGAGTATCCTATAGAATGTGTAATAATTATATAAAAAGTTCAGTGAACAGGCGAAGAGTATGTTTTTAGCTTGTTTCTTTTTGTTATAATGCAATATAAGTTAGTATTTATTGTGATGGCGACGTTCGATTTCTCGTTCTTCCACGTAACCATCAATAAGATATTCACATTAGTTGTAAATAAAACAACACAATGATGTGTTTTCATACGAAGAGTTTAAAGGAGTACAGTAGAAAAAAATAATAATGAAAATGAGAATTAAGGCCTGTTCTGGTAGATATTTTTTTACATTTTTCCGAAATGAAACTACGCTGGAGAATATTTTGATGTCAGGAGGGAGTTTATTATAGACTTTCGTAGCATTATAAGAAAAAGATTTTTGGAATTGTGAGGTTCTGTGCTTAGGAACAGTGTATAGATTGCAGTGTTGGCCCTACTAAAAATCTTGATATAGAACCTGATAAAATTAAAATCATCAGGATGTACCAGGTTCAGTCAATGAGGTTGTATGTTGACTGTATGCGGTTAGTGTAACAGTCAAAGTCGCATTCAACCTGGTAAATAACTGTTTTACCAGGTTCAACAATTAAATACCTATATAACACATTATCAGGTTTAAACGTTAAATACCTGTAGACTTATCTATAAAATTTAATCTGAATAATTTAACATTTTTTTTATAGGGTCGTATATGGAATTACCAACTGGATTTCCCCATATAACCTGGCAAATATTTTTTATCAGGCTCAAGGCTTAAATACCTATATAACGTTTTATCAGGTTTCACGGTTAAATACCTGCTATAGTATATATAAAATTGAAACCAATTTATTCAAGAAAATCTCTATCAGGTCGTATACAGTAGAATCGATCGGTTTTCCCCATTGGACCATATAGATACAGTGTGTCCTTAGATGGGGTACCGTACTCTTGTAAACTTTCTTATTTTTGATTTGCCGAGAAAAAGTCATTCTTTATAAAAAGTTTTGCTTGTCTTAGGAAGTCATAAACAGTTATCAAACTTAAGATAAATTATACAGGGTATTCTAAAAATTAGAAAATATGAAATCGACTTTAAGCAAACTACCTTTTATATACATTTTTATTGAAAATTTTATTTAACAAAATTTTTTCAATTATGAAGAAAAGCTTAAATACGGAGATTAGTGGCAATATAAGGATATAATTATTATCAAAAAAAATGACATTTTAACTATATTGAAAAATTGTGGATGCTATTGCAACCATAAATGAAGATGTGACTTCACCTGTCTATGAAGAATTTAGAAAAATATGTGCTTGTAGGAGGTCTACATGTGAAATAGTTTTCAACTCAGCTGAATAAAATGCTTTTTTGAAAATTGTTATTTCCTTATTTTGAAACTAAAGCTTTTCTTCAAAATTGCAATAACTTTGTTAAGTAAATAAAACGTTTAATAAAAATGTAAAAAAAAGGTACCTAGTTTGCTTAAAGTCCATTTCATATTTTTTTAATTTTTAGATATTCAGTATAATTAATATTAAGTTTAACAACCGTTTATGACTTCTTAAGACAAGCAAAACTTTTTATAAAGAATGACTTTTTCTCGGCAAATAAAAAAGTTTACAAGAGTGCTGTACCCCATATAGTTTCACACTGTACTTATATTCGGGAAAAGAATGGAATACCTGAAAATTTTTTAAGAGGTTAAACATTTTATTGACTGACAGCCGGTGCGGTAAAAAATTGGTGTAAGCCCATAAGCAACAATCTCAGATCTTGCAATATTTTTAGATTCATCTGAAGACATTAAAAATAGCTAGAAAAAGATATTTTGAGGCTGTGGAGATTCAAATTCATATTTTTTTTATATACATATAGAAAAGTGATTTTTGACATTTTATAAAGAACAGATCAACAAACTTTTATAGCTCGGATTTTGTTGACCTACCTACATTTTTATTTGATAACTTATGTATGCACCTTTATTTTACACCTTTACTTCTCTCTATAAGAAAAATTTAAATGATGAATTATTGTTTAATTGGGCTTGCTCTTGAGGACGACCAACTAAAACATATTTCAACTTCCTGTGAGCCCTATATGTAACAAGCAAAGCTTTGGGTTCTACTACACATCCGTTCATTTTCAATTTTGACCAAATATGTTCCATCAAATTTCTACAGCACACACTACAACTAGAACGTGTTATAAGTGAAAAGAGAAAGAAAACTTAAGCAATGTTTAAAAATCTTTAATTATCAGCCTCAGTATCTAAAATAAACATAGATAATTAAAAAGTTATGTTGTTTTATTTTTCATTTATATTCTCATTGGTACCAGTGGGTCTCGCTCCTTCTGCTTCCACATCATGTTTGTAGGCATCGCCATCTAAACCAAAAATTGTATATTGTTATGCACTGGATTCAAAACTTATAATAGTAGGGAGGTTAAAAGCATTTAATATCTCTCAAAATACTTTTTAGCAGAGATGGGTAAACTCCCGGAGTTTTGATTACTCCGAAAGTTTCCAGGAAGCTTTCCTGGAAACTTTCCATTGGGAATATTCAGAGTCTATTTTATGGTGAAATCTGATTCGTGATGATCTAAGCTTCATTTTGATACCAAATAAGTGCATATAAATATGTTATTTACATTACTTTTACAGACTTTTACCAAATAATTGATATTATTTGACAAACTATATGTGCCCTGTGCTATATGAAGAACATGGATCAATTGGGTGGTTACCCAGTAATTTGTTTTGTTTGAATTATTAAATAATTAAATTTAAATAAAATAATTTATAGAATGTGATAAATATGTGGATTATAAAATTAAAAATTTATGTAAATGTCATATGTAAGTCGTAACTCCAATAGTAATAATCCGAGCGGTGAACATCAACACCAACGTCATCAAACATCCCATTAATTTTTGATAATTTTGAAAGAATATCAACAAATTAAAACTGGATTTCTGGCGTTTGAGGTTATGTTAGATCATCGTGGCGGCAATTTCAAAAACTGTAAATATTCGTGAAAAATTTGGAAACATTCCCGGAATTTTGGAAACTTTCGGAATATTCAAATATTTTAAAGGAAACTTTCATTTTTATCAAAACTCCGTTCCGGAAACTTCCGAAAATTTCCTGGAAACTTTCCAATGGAAAGTTTCCTTGACCCATCTCTGCTTTTCAGTTCCCATAATGAAAAATGCATTTAGAAAAATATTCTGTTAGCTACTATCGAATATTTAAAGATATGCTATATTCCAAACTCTTCTTCCTGTTAGTCATAAAACGGTCAATTTACAAAATGCTATCAACAGCAGATTCCCCTATTTTTTACCACAGCAGAGATGATTTTGTTGTAGAACTCTCCAAAATCGTCCTAAGTTGAAGACATAATCAAAATTCGACTTAGGCAAAAATTTCATTTAAAGACATTTTCGGGAGTCTGCAGAGGCGCGCAGATCAGTCCACAAGGACCGTTTTGGGTTCTATAAGGCGTTGGAAATGACCAGGCGAAAATTCGAAGAAACACCGAATTTTCACTTAGGAAAAATGTTTTTGGTTCAGAATATCAGAGTAGAAGTATATAATGACAAAGATTTATGAATAATATACTTTTTCAAAGGTACCATAAATTGGACTTTGAAAAATAATATTTTTGGAAGGGCGTCAAAATTTGGCCCAAGAATCGATTTATCGAAAGTACGCCAAAGTTTCACTTGCAGACTAATTTTTCAAAACTGCGTTGAAATTTGGCTTGAAGATCGATTTTTCAAAAGTACGCCAAAATTTCACCCGCAGATTAACTTTTCAAAAGTACCTTGAAATTTGGCTTGAAAATCAATTTTTCAAAAGTACGCCAAAATTTCACCCGCGGATTAACTTTTCAAAAGTACCTTGAAATTTGGCTTGAAAATCGATTTTTCAAAAGTACGCCAAAATTTCACCCGCAGATTAGTTTTTCAAAAGTACCTTGAAATTTGGCTCGAAAATCGATTTTTCAAAAGTACGCTAAAATTGGTCTTAAACTGGATTTTTCAAAAGTACCACGAAGTCAGTTTAAAAAGTACCACGAAAATATACTTTAAATTATTTTTTATTTTTTATTCCTCAACCAAAGACATTGACCTTTGAGGTACGATCATTGAAAGCCCAATTCTAAAGTATGAGCATAAAATTTTAACGATGCACTGCATCCAAAAGGCAAAATAGAAGATTTTGTCAAAGCCGGCGTAGTGCCGATAAGCAAAAATTGATAAAAATCAATGCACATGTACAAGGCCGGTTTCTCGCATGGAAAGAGTTTGGATTGACCCAGCGGCTCGCAATTTGGTCGAGCGCGTTGAGTAGTCCAGACAAAGCGATGGTAGAAAAGCCAATAACGGGGCTTTTCAAATGACAAAGTTATAGAGGAAAACGCCTTGTGCATAAAAATCCAAAAATTCAATTTTGCCTAATAGTCGCTCGAAGGTGAGACGCTGCCAAATCGATATTATTAATCGACTGTGATAAGGGTTAGTAAGTCGTGGACTGATCGAACGCCACTCAACTTATGCAGTAATAAGTCCTCTGAATGTGTTTGAGTACGTGAATTTCCACGATACAAGAACTTTAAAGCTAGGTAGTCTCTAGCGAAACTAAATTCATTTAGTAAAACTTTTTTAAGTTAATTTCAGTCAGCCTTAATTATTCATTTACCCAGAGTCTGAAATGATTCTAAAAGCTCGCATTTTGATTCTGAGAAGGTACGTATGAATCTTTTCTACCTAATCGATCGTTAGCGCGAGCGCTCTCGCTTGTATGGTCTGAAAGTCACTACCTTGATTGGGGAAGGCACGATTCTTTCTTGAGAATTTTGTATAACCAATTCTGTTAAATAAACGGATTCTTTGAACTAATGTTTCTTAATTGATCTTGAGGCCTGTTGACGGTCTATAATCCCTGGAACTTTCGTATAGAAAACCGGATGTGTCGAGTTAATTCGCATTAACGTTCGACCTTCTGGTTGTTTTACGGAGGTTCGATAGGGATTTTTTTATGCGTTTTTTGAGAAATATATTCCGTTATTAATGGACCAAAACGCGATTTTCGCGTACCAAAACTAATCCCTCCGCAGAGAAATTCTTCGGTTGGGATTTTTTTATGCAAAAATTCAGGAAATTAAGAGGTGCCTAAACCCCTAACGAGGGAATTCGGGTCCAGAGAGAGCGTAGTTTCCGATCTGTGGTAGTGCAGCCTTGGTCCCGCTTTTCGGCTACCGAAGTCATCTTATCTCGAACCCGCCTGGGAGGTAGAAGAACGGGGTAATACGCGACTGGCGCCCCCTGAGAAATAAATTGGTGTCGCGTCATTTTGACGCCCGGTAGTGCGTTCTTCTACATGGCGCCCAACGTGGGGCGTTGTTAGTCAGCAGGGCTTTCTGGAAAGGATATGGATGAATCAACGCCTTTCCAGTTTTACGACGAGCCGACATCTGTGATGGACAACGTCTCTAGAGGGTTAGAGAGGCCGTGCGCGGAGGATGTACTGGGTAGTTCGGGGGTTGGCCCGAGTACCACTGAAGGAGTCATACAGCCCTCCTCAGAACAAGTGTTTGCCCAAATGGCAGCAGGTCTTGCCAAAGCTCTAAGCGAAGCCACACACGAGCATAAGTATCGGTCGAAGCATCCAAATGCGGAATTTCATGGCTTCGAACACGAAGACCCTGAAACCTTCATTCATCATATGGAGGAATTTTTCGTCCGAGTACGAATTACGCAGGATAACGACCGTCTGTATAAAATATCAGAACAGCTCAAAGACGATGCTAGGAAATGGTTCGAACAATACCGAACCCTAATTACCACGTATCCTCTATTCCTCGAGCGGTTCAGAAGCCGTTACGATTCAGGTGAAGTACTCACCGAAGCAGTAGCTAATTTATATGGCAAGAAACAAGATGCCGAGGAAAATACGTCAGTATTTATTTCCAGGAAGGTATGCCTCTTCAACAGGATCGATCCGTTTAAGCCGGAGGCGATGAAGGCGGCTACCATCTTCAATCAGTTGAGACCTGATATGAAAATGCTCCTAAAGAGTGCCGTCATACTAGATACAAATACACTAGTGACGATGACCGAACAAATGGCCAAAATCATGGATGAGAATAAAGAATTCGAGATTCTGCAAAATGCAAAAAAAAGCAAAGATCGAGAAGCGTCCACCTCTACCGCTTCAGCTCAAGGGAATCAGCAATCGAGCAGTAACTGGAGAACGGAACCCTCCGCATTAGCGAAGCCGTCCTCCAGTTCCTTTGGTGCATCTAGGACACCATTCAATGGATCTCAAAGAAGAGATAATCCGCCAGCACCAAGGGTGCATTTTGCAAATAATATTTCCTCGCTGCCCAGAGGGGATATACCGAGAAGGGGTACTGGAGACGTAAGGAACTCCCGAGTCCCGTATCGCCCTTGCAGATATTGCCCAACGGAGCAGTGGCATTTTCATGCAGAATGCCCAAACAATCCCTATCGTAATATGAATACGGGAAACCAAGCGGGGGTCAGAGGCGATGGCCCAGGCCGAACTGTACCAGCCCCGCCTACCAGGCCCCAGCAGGCTCGAAGCGACCCTCGGGGAAGCTCCGAAGCAAGAAGTTTAAATTAAAAAACTTCGATGACCTTCCTGACCTTAATTACCTGTTTAAGGATCAAGAAGTCAACCTATCTCCCCACCGATTCACTCCATTAGAATCTATCAATCAAACCAACGACGCTTTCCCTCTGCCTCGCATTAAGATTATAATTAATAATCGAGCGGTTAACGCTTTATTGGATACAGGTTCGACAAGGAATATTATCCAACCGAAATTTTTGAACGACATTGATCAACTTACAGCTCCCCAAACTTTTGTTATGGCTTGTGGCGATGGTTTAGTAGAATCCCTCGGGACTACGACCATAAACGTTAATGTACTAGATGTACCCTTTCAGACCACGTTTCAGGTCATTCAAAATTTAAATGAAGAGCTCATTCTGGGAGCCCCGTTTTTATATGCTCACAATGTCGTATTCGATTATCAACGTAAATGTGTCTACGTCGGCACCGAAGAGCGAATAACCGTCTTCTGGAATCAAGCGGCACATCAAGCAAGGAAGCAATGCCGGCTTCCCGAAGAACTGATCATCGGAAACGATAATTTAAAACCTCTATTCGAGGAATTCGCTGAATTGTTCACCGCGGTGCCTACCCAAGCTACCACGGTGACAACGAAACATAAAATAAAAGTTAAAGACGACCGCCCGTTCAATATCAAACCCTACCCCATGTCTCCTTCTAAGAAAAAAGTTATGTACGATCAAATTGAAGAGATGCTGAAAGCCGGGGTCATAGAACCGAGTACCGCTCAGTACAGTTCGCCTCCCATTATAATTGAAAGGCCCGGCAAGAAGCCTCGCTTCTGCATTGATTATCGTCACTTAAATGAAGTAACGGAAGACGAAGCATCCGTCTTACCAAAGATATACGAGAGTATAAAGGATCTAGGAAACGCCAACATATTTACGGTGTTGGACCTCAAGAGCGGATATTGGCAAATCCCTCTTGAGGAGTCGTCAAAAAACTATTCTACGTTTACAACATTAGATGGAGCATCTTACCGATTTAACGTGATGCCTTTCGGATTGAAGACCGCTCCATGTACATTCCAAAAATTTATGGCAAGAGACGTATTGACCGGCTACTTGCATCATTTCTGCAAAGTATATCTCGATGATATTATCATCTACAGTGAAAATATAGAACAGCATGTAAACCATCTGAGAGCCGTCTTTGAACGCCTGCGTTTGCATAATTTAAAGGTGTCACCGGAAAAATGTGTGGTAGCCACGTCAAGCATAACCTATCTCGGGCATCAAATAAATGCCAACACCACTCAACCATTAGAAAAACACATATTACAGATACAAAATTATCCGGCCCCTACGACGAGGCGCCAGCTTCAGAGTTTCCTTGGTTTATGTAATTGGGTACGTGAATATATCCCTAATGTTGCAATAATTACAAAGCCCTTGACCCGACTACTCTCGAAAGACTGGCGCTTCAAGTGGAATCCGGAAGCCCAAGAAGCTTTTATTTTACTAAAAGAAGTATTGAATAAACCTCTAGGACTGCACCGGCCAGATTTCAATAAAATGTTCATACTGCAGACGGACGCATCCTTAATAGGATTATCTGCAGTATTATATCAATTGGGGGATAATGACCAGAAGCACATCGTCTCTTATGCTAGTAATACGTTATCTCCGACGGAGAGAAAATACCATATTAATGAATTGGAATGTTTGAGCGTCGTTAATTATATAAGGAAATACAAAATATATTTGGCAGACCGTCCATTTATAGTCAAAACCGACAATCGAGCTTTACTATGGTTAAATAAGCATAAGGACGAGAAAACGAAATTTACACGTTGGTCATTATTACTTCAGGAATACAGCTTCACCATAGAACATTGTCCCGGCAAGGAAAATATATTGGCTGACTATCTTAGCAGGAATCCTCAAGGCCCAAACGTCGAAGCAGACGACGAAGAGGAGAGAATGTACCCACCAAAATTCTCGTACAAGGAACGAATATCAGTGATTACCACATTGGAATTAAACGATCAGGTCAGAGAAGCGCAAACGCACTCCAGAGATATCCAAGACCAAATTGAACGATGGAATACTCTAGTGCGACAAGCAGATAAAACCGAGGCAGAGGTGAAATTCGTCAATACAAGACAAGTGATAGGCGGCACACTTTGGACGAGAGGCGAAAATGTTATAGAAAAATTATACGTACCAAAACGTATGGTCATGAGAGTAATATCTCATTTTCACGACCGACCGGAAGTAGGTCACCCCGGCCGCGATGAAACTGTTAGAATCATCTCGGGCCGCTATTATTTTAATAATTTGTCGAGACTAGTTAACAAATATTTAAATGAGTGCATTATTTGTAATTCCGTAAAAAGCAGACAGTCACAACCGAAGGCTCCTCTCAGAAGCCATGCTCCATCGCATCCGTTCGAAGTTCTAAGCGTCGATGTAATCGGACCGCTTCAGCGAACCAAAGATGCAGATAACCGATATATATTAATGGTAGAGGATGTATTTAGTAAGTGGGTCGAAGCCAAGGCGTTCACCCAAGTCAGTGGAAAAACAATAGCACAATTTATCGAAGAGGAACTAGTGGCGAGATATGGCGTTCCGAGGGTCATCATTTCCGACCAGGGAGGCCACTTCAATTCCGGCTTTTACGATACGTTCTGTACACGTAACAATATTGAAAGATTCTTCACAGCAGCTTACCACCAACAGGCTAATCCAATAGAAAGGAGGGTGCAAGAAGCTAAGAAGATCTTAAAAACCTTATTATATGGTTCACCCAACGACGAGTGGGATCGACATGTTAGTCAGATGGCATATATCTTGAGAACAAGAAAAAACGCCGCTACGGGGCATACGCCCAGTTTCGTAGTGCTCGGCTATGAATTACCGCAGATTGGTGATTGGAATATGTTCGCTTATAGACAAGAACGTCGTAATCAAGCGGACGTTCCCCGCCTTGAAAGAGTCAAGGAAATTCGTAAAAATCAAACAAATTACCAATGGCGTTACGCGCCCAAAGTGGCGGTAACGCCGGTCGTATATAAAGTGGGAGATATGGTAATGACTAAAAGGATCAGGAAGGATCATACCTTCACACCGTCGTGGAGTGGGCCACACAAGGTTTTAAAGAGATTGTCTAATGAAGTTTACCTCATTCACAAGGGGGTAACTTCGACGAGATTACATGTCGATGCCATCAGGCCGGCACCTAAGGGAGACCCCGATGTTGAATTGGAATTGTCTGAAGAATCAGAAGATAGTCCGGATGAAATTCATCTTAGTGACGACGCTTCCTCATCAGACAATGAGATCGCGCCCAGGTCAGAGCGACGTAGCGATACCACACTAGTTCAAATCAATGTTCCCGCAAGTGCTCAAGATGAGCCGGATGTAATAAGTCGAGATCCCGAAGATGCTCGAGATGAGCCAGATATAGAAGAGTCACCTCTAGATATTTCTGAGGTCGACCACGGCTAATAGCCGTTTTCGCTTTTTTTTATATTTTTTCTCAAAATTCTAAGTGGCGATTTTGACCTGTATGCGGTCGAATCGAAAATTTAAAGTCTACCCCATGAGCAGACATGGAAAGACGGCGAACCCGACGCAAGAGCGCGATCCGGTAAGCCTAGCTTCTCAAGAGCGAGAGCCGCCAAGTTCGAGTAATGGACGTAGGCATAAGTACGAATCAGTACGAGTTTCGGAAGCTGTTTTTCTTATGCAAGAAGACAACTTCAATTTTAATCATTTTAAGTCAACAAAATTAACGTATACCCCAAATGGAAACTACGAGTTTCAGAAGCCGTTCTTCGCTCAAGAAGACGCTTCAATTTTTTTTTTATACTTTTTTCACAAGTCGTGATGACCGCACGAGTATCGTAAGCCGATTTAATCTACCTTACGAAGTAGAAACTACGAGACGAGTTTCAGAAGCCGTTCTTCGCTCAAGAAGACGCTTCAATTTTTTTTTTATACTTTTTTCACAAGTCGTGATGACCGCACGAGTATCGTAAGCCGATTTAATCTACCTTACGAAGTAGAAACTACGAGACGAGTTTCAGAAGCCGTTCTTCGCTCAAGAAGACGCTTCAATTTTTTTTTTATACTTTTTTCACAAGTCGTGATGACCGCACGAGTATCGTAAGCCGATTTAATCTACCTTACGAAGTAGAAACTACGAGACGAGTTTCAGAAGCCGTTCTTCGCTCAAGAAGACGCTTCAATTTTTTTTTTATACTTTTTTCACAAGTCGTGATGACCGCACGAGTATCGTAAGCCGATTTAATCTACCTTACGAAGTAGAAACTACGAGACGAGTTTCAGAAGCCGTTCTTCGCTCAAGAAGACGCTTCAATTTTTTTTTTATACTTTTTTCACAAGTCGTGATGACCGCACGAGTATCGTAAGCCGATTTAATCTACCTTACGAAGTAGAAACTACGAGACGAGTTTCAGAAGCCGTTCTTCGCTCAAGAAGACGCTTCAATTTTTTTTTTATACTTTTTTCACAAGTCGTGATGACCGCACGAGTATCGTAAGCCGATTTAATCTACCTTACGAAGTAGAAACTACGAGACGAGTTTCAGAAGCCGTTCTTCGCTCAAGAAGACGCTTCAATTTTTTTTTTATACTTTTTTCACAAGTCGTGATGACCGCACGAGTATCGTAAGCCGATTTAATCTACCTTACGAAGGAGAAACTACGAGACGAGTTTCAGAAGCCGTTCTTCGCTCAAGAAGACGCTTCAATTTTTTTATACTTTTTTCACAAAGTAGTGATGACCGCACGAGTATCGTAAGCCGATTCAATCTACCTTACGAAGAACCAATTTCTAACCATTATAAGTTAACAAAATTCATGTTAGAAAAATATTTCATTAAAAACAACACATTGTGTTTGTTAGTCGACGCGTTCCAGTCGACGACTTGCTAAAAAGTCAATCTAGTTGCAGAACTGCATTTTCCATGTGCAAAAATGGAAAGATGACCCAGCCTGTCGCAAGGGCGCGGCATGGTGAAGTCTGGAACTCAAAGGCGAGGACCGTCCAAGCTGCGGCATGGAGATATAGACAGCCTCTTCTAGAAAGGACCGAAGTTAAGCAAGAGCGAGACCAGGGCAAAAAAAGCGAGTGCAACGAGTTAGTGAGAGTGGACGCTAATCAAAATTGTGCTACGCTTCGCTTCGCTTCGCACCTCGACGCGGGTGTAATTAAGTTGATAAAAATGTTGTATCAACTTGTCGTATTGTTTAAAAAATGTATTTATTTTAAGTTAGATAGGCGAATCAGCCGTCTGCCCCAATTAAGGCCGTTATTTTTAAAACATCTGTACCATAGGTCAGACCGTCAAATGAAGGCATACAGACATACAAGTGAATATGGAAATTAAAGGCAATCGATGAGTAGAAAAGATTCAACCAAAGGAGGGGAGTGTTGTAGAACTCTCCAAAATCGTCCTAAGTTGAAGACATAATCAAAATTCGACTTAGGCAAAAATTTCATTTAAAGACATTTTCGGGAGTCTGCAGAGGCGCAGATCAGTCCACAAGGACCGTTTTGGGTTCTATAAGGCGTTGGAAATGACCAGGCGAAAATTCGAAGAAACACCGAATTTTCACTTAGGAAAAATGTTTTTGGTTCAGAATATCAGAGTAGAAGTATATAATGACAAAGATTTATGAATAATATACTTTTTCAAAGGTACCATAAATTGGACTTTGAAAAATAATATTTTTGGAAGGGCGTCAAAATTTGGCCCAAGAATCGATTTATCGAAAGTACGCCAAAGTTTCACTTGCAGACTAATTTTTCAAAACTGCGTTGAAATTTGGCTTGAAGATCGATTTTTCAAAAGTACGCCAAAATTTCACCCGCAGATTAACTTTTCAAAAGTACCTTGAAATTTGGCTTGAAAATCAATTTTTCAAAAGTACGCCAAAATTTCACCCGCGGATTAACTTTTCAAAAGTACCTTGAAATTTGGCTTGAAAATCGATTTTTCAAAAGTACGCCAAAATTTCACCCGCAGATTAGTTTTTCAAAAGTACCTTGAAATTTGGCTCGAAAATCGATTTTTCAAAAGTACGCTAAAATTGGTCTTAAACTGGATTTTTCAAAAGTACCACGAAGTCAGTTTAAAAAGTACCACGAAAATATACTTTAAATTATTTTTTATTTTTTATTCCTCAACCAAAGACATTGACCTTTGAGGTACGATCATTGAAAGCCCAATTCTAAAGTATGAGCATAAAATTTTAACGATGCACTGCATCCAAAAGGCAAAATAGAAGATTTTGTCAAAGCCGGCGTAGTGCCGATAAGCAAAAATTGATAAAAATCAATGCACATGTACAAGGCCGGTTTCTCGCATGGAAAGAGTTTGGATTGACCCAGCGGCTCGCAATTTGGTCGAGCGCGTTGAGTAGTCCAGACAAAGCGATGGTAGAAAAGCCAATAACGGGGCTTTTCAAATGACAAAGTTATAGAGGAAAACGCCTTGTGCATAAAAATCCAAAAATTCAATTTTGCCTAATAGTCGCTCGAAGGTGAGACGCTGCCAAATCGATATTATTAATCGACTGTGATAAGGGTTAGTAAGTCGTGGACTGATCGAACGCCACTCAACTTATGCAGTAATAAGTCCTCTGAATGTGTTTGAGTACGTGAATTTCCACGATACAAGAACTTTAAAGCTAGGTAGTCTCTAGCGAAACTAAATTCATTTAGTAAAACTTTTTTAAGTTAATTTCAGTCAGCCTTAATTATTCATTTACCCAGAGTCTGAAATGATTCTAAAAGCTCGCATTTTGATTCTGAGAAGGTACGTATGAATCTTTTCTACCTAATCGATCGTTAGCGCGAGCGCTCTCGCTTGTATGGTCTGAAAGTCACTACCTTGATTGGGGAAGGCACGATTCTTTCTTGAGAATTTTGTATAACCAATTCTGTTAAATAAACGGATTCTTTGAACTAATGTTTCTTAATTGATCTTGAGGCCTGTTGACGGTCTATAATCCCTGGAACTTTCGTATAGAAAACCGGATGTGTCGAGTTAATTCGCATTAACGTTCGACCTTCTGGTTGTTTTACGGAGGTTCGATAGGGATTTTTTTATGCGTTTTTTGAGAAATATATTCCGTTATTAATGGACCAAAACGCGATTTTCGCGTACCAAAACTAATCCCTCCGCAGAGAAATTCTTCGGTTGGGATTTTTTTATGCAAAAATTCAGGAAATTAAGAGGTGCCTAAACCCCTAACGAGGGAATTCGGGTCCAGAGAGAGCGTAGTTTCCGATCTGTGGTAGTGCAGCCTTGGTCCCGCTTTTCGGCTACCGAAGTCATCTTATCTCGAACCCGCCTGGGAGGTAGAAGAACGGGGTAATACGCGACTGGCGCCCCCTGAGAAATAAATTGGTGTCGCGTCATTTTGACGCCCGGTAGTGCGTTCTTCTACAATCTCAGTGACCGGGGTGTATTCCAGGTCCCTGTAGATGTCCTCGTTGCGGATGAACCAGGGTGCGTCGACGGCCGATCTGAGGGCGACATTCTCCACTCTCTGGATCTGATGGAGGTAGCTCTTTGCTTGGTAGCCCCAAGCTACCGAAGCGTACGTCAGCTGTGGCCGGATGAGGGACCTGATAAGCGTGAGCTTGTTCCTCAGGTTGAGTCTGCTCTGTCTACCCGTCATCGGGTAGATTAGGGCTCTCGTCCTCCTGGCCTTCTTGACGATGGCCTCCGTGTTCAGTCTCCATGTTAGGCCTTTGTCCATGACCACACCAAGGTAGTTGGCGGAGTCGTGCCATTGGATGTCCTCTCCAAACATGGAAACGTGACCTGTGGGGTTTTGTTTTCTTACCTTCTTGAAGAGTACCGCCTTGCTCTTCTCGGCGTTGACGGCTACCTTCCATCTGTTGCACCAGTCCTCCAGGAGGGTGGCAGCCTCCTGGAGGTTTCTGGTGGCTAGCCTGGCACTCCAGGATCTGGCAGTCAGGGCTGTGTCGTCGGCGTAGAGGGCCATGGAGGTCCTCTCCGTCCGGGGTAGATCGGATGTGAAGATGGAGAACAAGTGCCTCCATTGTTCTGTACGTGGACACCTTGTCCACGATCTTCACCCTCATCTGTCTCCTGTGGAGGTATGATCTCACTAGCTTGACGAGTGCAATGGGGTAACCCATACTCATCATTTTGGCTAGGAGACCGTCGTGCCAGACCCTGTCGAAGGCTTTGGCAACGTCCAGGAACAGCGCTGCCGTGACCTGTCGTTGGTTGAACCCCTTCGTGACCTCCTCGGTGAGGCGGAGCACTTGGAGTTCGGTGGAGTGCCCTGTTCTGAAGGCGAACTGCTCGTCTGGGAGGACTTCCAGCTCTTCTGTCTTCTCGGCTATCCTCTTGAGTATGACTCGTTCGGCTACCTTACTCATCGCTGGGAGTAGACTGATGGGCCTGTAAGAGGAAGGAAACGTTAGGTTCTTACCTGGCTTTGGGATGACTATGACGTCGGCCTTTTTCCACCTGGATGGGAAGTGTCTCAACCTCAACATTGCGTTGATGATGTTGACCATCGCCGCTACTCCTTTCCGGGGCAGCTTCTTGAGGGCGATGTTCCCAATGCCATCACATCCTGGAGCTTTCCTGGGTTTTAGACTCCTTAGGATCTCCTTGACCTCCTCTGGGGTGGTCGGGGGGATGTGGTCTTCATCTGGCAGACGGTTCATCCTACGTACCCTGCGTCTCACGTCGTCCTCCCAGTCCTCGTCCTCATCATCGAGTTGGTTTTCCCTACACTGCAGTTCCAAGCTGTCAGCAAATGCCTCGGCTTTTTCCTGGCGAGTGTAGACAACACCATTCTCTCCGTGGATCGGGGGCATGGGAGTCCGACGGTTCCGCAGGGCCCGTTGGGTGGTCCAGATGCTCCTGTCCTGTGTGTCCAGGGATTCAAGGTGGCGTTGCCACCCTTCTTGTCGGTGTTCTTGAAGGGCGGCCTTGACTCTCCGGCTCAGGGTGTTGTAGTGTCTCCTGTCCTCCGGGAGTCTGGGCCCGTCTCTTGGCACTTCGTCTGTCCCTTATCAGCTGCCTGGTTTCCTCTGGGAGGTTTGCCAGGGGAGCTGGTGCACGCCTCGTTTCCGTCTCGGTGGTACTTACCCTTAGTGCCGCCTGGATCTGGTCCTCCAGGAAGGCGATGGCCCTCTCCACGTCTGCCTCGGTCTCGAGTCTGGGAATGTGTGCGATGTTCCTCTGCAGTTCTGCACGGAACACTTCCCAGTCCGTCCTCCTTTTGACGAAAGTTGTCGTGTTCTTGTAGAAGAACGCACTACCGGGCGTCAAAATGACGCGACACCAATTTATTTCTCAGGGGGCGCCAGTCGCGTATTACCCCGTTCTTCTACCTCCCAGGCGGGTTCGAGATAAGATGCACTTCGGTAGCCGAGTAATGGACCAAGGCTGCACTACCACAGATCGAAAACTACGCTCTCTCTGGACCCGAATTCTCTCGTTAGGGGTTTAGGCACCTCTTAATTTCCTGAATTTTTGCATAAAAAAATCCCAACCGAAGAATTTCTCTGCGGAGGGATTAGTTTTGTTACGCGAAAATCACGTTTTGGTCCATTAATAACGGAATATATTTCTCAAAAAACGCATAAAAAAATCCCTATCAAACCTCCGTAAAGCAACCAGAAGGTCGAACGTTAATGCAAATTAACTCGACACATCCGGTTTTCTATACGAAAGTTCCAGGGATTATAGACCGTCAACAGGCCTCAAGATCAATTAAGAAATATTAGTTCAAAGAATCCGTTTATTTAACAGAATTGGTTATACAAAATTCTCAAGATAAGAATCGTGCCTTCCCCAATCAAGGTAGTGACTTTCAGACCATACAAGCGAGAGCGCTCACGCTAACGATCGATTAGGTAGAAAAGATTCATACATACCTTCTCAGAATCAAAATGTGAGCTTTTAGAATCATTTCAGACTCTGGGTAAATGAATAATTAAGGCTGACTGAAATTAACTTAAAAAAGTTTTACTAAATGAATTTAGTTTCGCTAGAGACTACTTAGCTTTAAAGTTCTTGTATCGTGGGGATTCACGTACTCAAACACATTCAGAGGACTTATTACTGCATAAGTTGAGTGGCGTTCGATCAGTCCACGACTTACTAACCCTTATCACAGTCGATTAATATTATCGATTTGGCAGCGTCTCACCTTCGAGCGACTTTTAGGCAAAATTGAATTTTTGGATTTTTATGCACAAGGCGTTTTCCTCCATAACTTTGTCATTTGAAAAGCCCTGTTATTGGCTTTTCTACCATCGCTTTGTCTGGACCACTCAACGCGCTCGACCAAATTGCGAGCCGCTGGGTCAATCCAAACTCTTTCTATGCGAGAAACCGGCCTTGTACATGTGCATTGATTTTTATCAATTTTTGCTTATCGGCACTACGCCGGCTTTGACAAAATCTTCTATTTTGCCTTTCGGATGCAGTGCATCGTTAAAATTTTATGCTCATACTTTAGAATTGTGCTTTCAATGACCGTACCTCAAAGATCAATGTCTTTGGTTGAGGAATAAAAAATAAAAAATAATTTAAAGTATATTTTCGTGGTACTTTTTAAACTGACTTTGTGGTACTTTTGAAAAATCCATTTTAAAACCAATTTTAGCGTACTTTTGAAAAATCGATTTTCGAGCCAAATTTCAAGGTACTTTTGAAAAGTTAATCCGCGGGTGAAATTTTGGCGTACTTTTGAAAAATCGATTCTCAAGCCAAATTTCAACGCAGTTTTGAAAAATTAGTCTGCAAGTGAAATTTTGGCGTACTTTCGATAAATCGATTCTTGGGCCAAATTTTGACGCCCTTCCAAAAATATTATTTTTCAAAGTCCAATTTATGGTACCTTTGAAAAAGTATATTATTCATAAATCTTTGTCATTATATACTTCTACTCTCATATTCTGAACCAAAAACATTTTTCCTAAGTGAAAATTCGGTGTTTCTTCGAATTTTCACCTGGTCATTTCCAACGCCTTATAGAACCCAAAACGGCCCTTGTGGACTGATCTGCGCCTCTGCAGACTCCCAAAAATGTCTTTAAATGAAATTTTTGCCTAAGTCGAATTTTGATTATGTCTTCAACTTAGGACGATTTTGGAGAGTTCTACAACACTCCCCTCCTTTGGTTGAATCTTTTCTACTCATCGATTGCCTTTAATTTCCATATTCACTTGTATGTCTGTATGCCTTCATTTGACGGTCTGACCTATGGTACAGATGTTTAAAAATAACGGCCTTAATTGGGGCAGACGGCTGATTCGCCTATCTAACTTAAAAATAAATACATTTTTTTTTTAAACAATACGCCAAGTTGATACAACATTTTTATCAACTTAATTACACCCGCGTCGAGGTGCGAAGCGAAGCGAAGCGTAGCACAATTTTGATTAGCGTCCACTCTCACTAATTCGTTGCACTCGCTTTTTTGCCCTGGTCTCGCTCTTGCTTAACTTCGGCCCTTTCTAGAAGAGGCTGTCTATATCTCCATGCCGCAGCTTGGACGGTCCTCGCCTTTGAGTTCCATACTTCACCATGCCGCGCCCTTGCGACAGGCTGGGTCATCTTTCCATTTCTGCACATGGGAAATGCAGTTCTGCAACTAGATTGACTTTTTAGCAAGTCGTCGACTGGGACGCGTCGATTAACAAACACAATGTGTTGTTTTTAATGAAATATTTTTCTAACATGAATTTTGTTAACTTATAATGGTTAGAAATTGGTTCTTCGTAAGGTAGATTGAATCGGCTTACGATACTCGTGCGGTTATCACTACTTTGTAAAAAAAAAGTATAAAAAAAAAATTGAAGCGTCTTCTTGAGTGAAGAACGACTTCTGAAACTCGTCTCGTAGTTTCTACTTCGTAAGGTAGATTAAATCGGCTTACGATACTCGTGCGGTCATCACGACTTGTGAAAAAAGTATAAAAAAAAAATTGAAGCGTCTTCTTGAGCGAAGAACGGCTTCTGAAACTCGTAGTTTCCATTTGGGGTATACGTTAATTTTGTTGACTTAAAATGATTAAAATAGAAGTTGTCTTATTGCATAAGAAAAACAGCTTCCGAAACTCGTACTGATTCGTACTTATGCCTACGTCCATTACTCGAACTTGGCGGCTCTCGCTCTTGAGAAGCTAGGCTTACCGGATCGCGCTCTTGCGTCGGGTTCACCGTCTTTCCATGTCTGCTCATGGAGTAGACTTTAAATTTTCGATTCGACCGCATATAGGTAAAAATCGCCACTTAGAATTTTGAGAAAAAATATAAAAAAAAAAAGCAAAAACGGCTATTAGCCGTGGTCGACCTCGGAAATATCTAGAGGTGACTCTTCTATATCTGGCTCATCTCGAGCATCATCGGGGTCTCGACTTATTACATCCGGCTCATCTTGAGCACTTGCGGGAACATTCATTTGAACTAGTGTGGTATCGCTACGTCGCTCTGACCTGGGCGCGATCTCATTGTCTGATGAGGAAGCGTCGTCACTAAGATGAGTTTCATCCGGACTATCTTCTGATTCTTCAGACAATTCCAATTCAACATCGGGATCTCCCTTAGGTGCCGGCCTGATGGCATCGACATGTAATCTCGTCGAAGTTACTCACTTGTGAATGAGGTAAACTTCATTGGACAATCTCTTTAAAACCTTGTGTGGCCCACTCCACGACGGTGTGAAGGTATGATCCTTCCTGATCCTTTTAGTCATTATCATATCTCCCACTTTATATACGACCGGCGTTACCGCCACTTTGGGCGCGTAACGCCATTGGTAATTTGTTTGATTTCTACGAATCTCCTCGACTCTTTCAAGGCGGGGAACGTCCGCTTGATTACGACGTTCTTGTCTATAAGCGAACATATTCCAATCACCAATCTGCGGTAATTCATAGCCGAGTACTACGAAACTGGGCGTATGCCCCGTAGCGGCGTTTTTTCCTGTTCTCAAGATATATGCCATCTGACTAACATGTCGATCCCACTCGTCGTTGGGTGAACCATATAATAAGGTTTTTAAGATCTTCTTAGCTTCTTGCACCCTCCTTTCTATTGGATTGGCCTGTTGGTGGTAAGCTGCTGTGAAGAATCTTTCAATATTGTTACGTGTACAGAACGTATCGTAAAAGCCGGAATTGAAGTGGCCTCCCTGGTCGGAAATGATGACCCTCGGAACGCCATATCTCGCCACTAGTTCCTCTTCGATAAATTGTGCTATTGTTTTTCCACTGACTTGGGTGAACGCCTTGGCTTCGACCCACTTACTAAATACATCCTCTACCATTAATATATATCGGTTATCTGCATCTTTGGTTCGCTGAAGCGGTCCTATTACATCGACGCTTAGAACTTCGAACGGATGCGATGGAGCATGGCTTCTGAGAGGAGCCTTCGGTTGTGACTGTCTGCTTTTTACGGAATTACAAATAATGCACTCATTTAAATATTTGTTAACTAGTCTCGACAAATTATTAAAATAATAGCGGCCCGAGATGATTCTAACAGTTTCATCGCGGCCGGGGTGACCTACTTCCGGTCGGTCGTGAAAATGAGATATTACTCTCATGACCATACGTTTTGGTACGTATAATTTTTCTTTGACATTTTCGCCGTTCGTCCAAAGTGTGCCGCCTATCACTTGTCGTGTATTGACGAATTTCACCTCTACCTCGGTTTTATCTGCTTGTCGCACTAGAGTATTCCATCGTTCAATTTGGTCTTGGATATCTCTGGAGTGCGTTTGCGCTTCTCTGACCTGATCGTTTAATTCCAATGTGGTAATCACTGATATTCGTTCCTTGTACGAGAATTTTGGTGGATACATTCTCTCCTCTTCGTCGTCTGCTTCGACGTTCGGGCCTTGAGGATTTCTGCTCAAATAGTCCGCCAGTATGTTTTCTTTACCAGGACAATGCTCTATCGAGAAGCTATATTCTTGAAGTAATAACGACCATCGTGTAAATTTGGTCTTTTCATCTTTATGCTTATTCAGCCATAGTAATGCTCTGTTGTCAGTTCTAACGATGAAAGGATGGTCTGCCAAATAAATTTTATATTTCTTTATATAGTTAACGACGCTCAGGCATTCTAACTCGTTTATGTGATAATTTCTCTCTGTTGGAGACAGCGTATTGCTTGCATAAGAGATGATGTGCTTCTGGTCGTTATCCCCTAGCTGATAAAGGACGGCCGATAATCCTATCAGGGATGCATCGGTTTGTAAAATGAACATTTTGTTAAAATCGGGCCGGTGTAGTCCTAGTGGTTGATTCAATACTTCTTTTAGTAAAATAAAAGCTTCTTGGGCTTCCGGATTCCACTTGAAGCGCCAGTCTTTCGAGAGTAGTCGGGTCAAGGGCTTAGTAATTATTGCTACATTAGGGATATATTCACGTACCCAATTACATAGGCCAAGGAAACTCTGAAGCTGGCGCCTCGTCGTAGGGGCCGGATAATTTTGTATCTGTAATATGTGTTTTTCTAACGGCTGAGTGGTGTTGGCATTTATTTGATGCCCGAGATAGGTTATGCTTGACGTGGCTACCACACATTTTTCCGGTGACACCTTTAAATTATGTAAACGTAGGCGTTCAAAGACGGCTCTCAGATGATTTACATGCTGATTTATGTTTTCGCTATAGATGATAATATCATCGAGATATACTTTGCAGAAATGATGCAAGTAGCTGGTCAATACGTCTCTTGCCATAAATTTTTGGAACGTACATGGAGCGGTCTTCAATCCGAAAGGCATCACGTTAAATCGGTAAGATGCTCCATCCAATGTTGTAAACGTAGAATAATTTTTTGACGACTCCTCAAGAGGGATTTGCCAATATCCGCTCTTGAGGTCCAACACCGTAAATATGTTGGCGTTTCCTAGATCCTTTATACTCTCGTATATCTTAGGTAAGACGGATGCTTCGTCTTCCGTTACTTCATTTAAGTGACGATAATCAATGCAGAAGCGAGGCTTCTTGCCGGGCCTTTCTATTATAATGGGAGGCGAACTGTACTAAGCGGTACTCGGTTCTATAACTCCGGCTTTCAGCATCTCTTCAATTTGATCGTACATAACTTTTTTCTTAGTAGGAGACATAGGATAAGGTTTGATTTTAAACGGGCGGTCGTCTTTAACTTTTATTTTATGTTTCGTTGTCACCGTGGTAGCTTGGGTAGGCACCGCGGTGAACAATTCAGCGAATTCCTCGAATAGAGGTTTTAAATTATCGTTTCCGATGATCAGTTCTTCGGGAAGCCGGCATTGCTTCCTTGCTTGATGTGCCGCTTGATTCCAGAAGACGGTTATTCGCTCTTCAGTGCCGACGTAGACACATTTACGTTGATAATCGAATACGACATTGTGAGCATATAAAAACGGGGCTCCCAGAATGAGCTCTTCGTTTAAATTTTGAATGACCTGAAACGTGGTCTGAAAGGGTACATCTAGTACATTAACGTTCATGGTCGTAGTCCCGAGGGATTCTACTAAACCATCGCCACAAGCCATAACAAACGTTTGGGGAGCTGTAAGTTGATCAATGTCGTTCAAAAATTTCGGTTGGATAATATTCCTTGTCGAACCTGTATCCAATAAAGCGTTAACCGCTCGATTATTAATTAAAATCTTAATGCGAGGCAGAGGGAAAGCGTCGTTAGTTTGATTGATAGATTCTAATGGAGTGAATCGGTGGGGAGATAGGTTGACTTCTTGATCCTTAAACAGGTAATTAAGGTCAGGAAGGTCATCGAAGTTTTTTAATTTAAACTTCTTGCTTCGGAGCTTCCCCGAGGGTCGCTTCGAGCCTGCTGGGGCCTGGTAGGCGGGGCTGGTACAGTTCGGCCTGGGCCATCGCCTCTGAACCCCGCTTGGTTTCCCGTATTCATATTACGACAGGGATTGTTTGGGCATTCCGCATGAAAATGCCACTGCTCCGTTGGGCAGTATCTGCAAGGGCGATACGGGACTCGGGAGTTCCTTACGTCTCCAGTACCCCTTCTCGGTATATCCCCTCTGGGCAGCGAGGAAATATTATTTGCAAAATGCACCCTTGGTGCTGGCGGATTATCTCTTCTTTGAGATCCATTGAATGGTGTCCTAGATGCACCAAAGGAACTGGAGGACGGCTTCGCTAATGCGGAGGGTTCCATTCTCCAGTTACTGCTCGATTGCTGATTCCCTTGAGCTGAAGCGGTAGAGGTGGACGCTTCTTGGTCCTTGCTTTTTTTGACATTTTGCAGAGTCTCGAATTCTTTATTCTCATCCATGATTTTGGCCATTTGTTCGGTCATCGTCACTAGTGTATTTGTATCTAGTATGACGGCACTCTTTAGGAGCATTTTCATATCAGGTCTCAACTGATTGAAGATGGTAGCCGCCTTCATCGCCTCCGGCTTAAACGGATCGATCCTCTTGAAGAGGCATACCTTCCTGGAAATAAATACTGACGTACTTTCCTCGGCATCTTGTTTCTTGCCATATAAATTAGCTACTGCTTCGGTGAGTACTTCACCTGAATCGTAACGGCTTCTGAACCGCTCGAGGAATAGAGGATACGTGGTAATTAGGGTTCGGTATTGTTCGAACCATTTCCTGGCATCGTCTTTGAGCTGTTCTGATATTTTATATAGACGGTCGTTATCCTGCGTAATTCGTACTCGGACGAAAAATTCCTCCATATGATGAATGAAGGTTTCAGGGTCTTCGTGTTCGAAGCCATGAAATTCCGCATTTGGATGCTTCGACCGATACTTATGCTCGTGCGTGGCTTCGCTTAGAGCTTTGGCAGGACCTGCTGCCATTTGGGCGAACACTTGTTCTGAGGAGGGCTGTATGACTCCTTCAGTGGTACTCGGGCCTACCCCCGAACTACCCAGCACATCCTGCCCTCTAGAGACGTTGTCCATCACAGATGTCGGCTCGTCGTAAAACTGGAAAGGCGTTGATTCATCCATATCATTTCCAGAAAGCCCTGCTGACTAACAACGCCCCACGTTGGGCGCCATGTAGAAGAACGCACTACCGGGCGTCAAATTGACGCGACACCAATTTATTTCTCAGGGGGCGCCAGTCGCGTATTACCCCGTTCTTCTACCTCCCAGGCGGGTTCGAGATAAGATGCACTTCGGTAGCCGAGTAATGGACCAAGGCTGCACTACCACAGATCGAAAACTACGCTCTCTCTGGACCCGAATTCTCTCGTTAGGGGTTTAGGCACCTCTTAATTTCCTGAATTTTTGCATAAAAAAATCCCAACCGAAGAGTTGGTTTTCCCTACACTGCAGTTCCAAGCTGTCAGCAAATGCCTCGGCTTTTTCCTGGCGAGTGTAGACAACACCATTCTCTCCGTGGATCGGGGGCATGGGAGTCCGACGGTTCCGCAGGGCCCGTTGGGTGGTCCAGATGCTCCTGTCCTGTGTGTCCAGGGATTCAAGGTGGCGTTGCCACCCTTCTTGTCGGTGTTCTTGAAGGGCGGCCTTGACTCTCCGGCCCAGGGTGTTGTAGTGTCTCCTGTCCTCCGGGAGTCTGGGCCCGTCTCTTGGCACTTCGTCTGTCCCTTATCAGCTGCCTGGTTTCCTCTGGGAGGTTTGCCAGGGGAGCTGGTGCACGCCTCGTTTCCGTCTCGGTGGTACTTACCCTTAGTGCCGCCTGGATCTGGTCCTCCAGGAAGGCGATGGCCCTCTCCACGTCTGCCTCGGTCTCGAGTCTGGGAATGTGTGCGATGTTCCTCTGCAGTTCTGCACGGAACACTTCCCAGTCCGTCCTCCTTTTGACGAAAGTTGTCGTGTTCTTGTAGAAGAACGCACTACCGGGCGTCAAAATGACGCGACACCAATTTATTTCTCAGGGGGCGCCAGTCGCGTATTACCCCGTTCTTCTACCTCCCAGGCGGGTTCGAAATAAGATGCACTTCGGTAGCCGAGTAATGGACCAAGGCTGCACTACCACAGATCGAAAACTACGCTCTCTCTGGACCCGAATTCTCTCGTTAGGGGTTTAGGCACCTCTTAATTTCCTGAATTTTTACATAAAAAAATCCCAACCGAAGAATTTCTCTGCGGAGGGATTAGTTTTGGTACGCGAAAATCACGTTTTGGTCCATTAATAACGGAATATATTTCTCAAAAAACGCATAAAAAAATCCCTATCAAACCTCCGTAAAGCAACCAGAAGGTCGAACGTTAATGCAAATTAACTCGACACATCCGGTTTTCTATACGAAAGTTCCAGGGATTATAGACCGTCAACAGGCCTCAAGATCAATTAAGAAATATTAGTTCAAAGAATCCGTTTATTTAACAGAATTGGTTATACAAAATTCTCAAGATAAGAATCGTGCCTTCCCCAATCAAGGTAGTGACTTTCAGACCATACAAACGAGAGCGCTCACGCTAACGATCGATTAGGTAGAAAAGATTCATACATACCTTCTCAGAATCAAAATGTGAGCTTTTAGAATCATTTCAGACTATGGGTAAATGAATAATTAAGGCTGACTGAAATTAACTTAAAAAAGTTTTACTAAATGAATTTAGTTTCGCTAGAGACTACTTAGCTTTAAAGTTCTTGTATCGTGGGGATTCACGTACTCAAACACATTCAGAGGACTTATTACTGCATAAGTTGAGTGGCGTTCGATCAGTCCACGACTTACTAACCCATATCACAGTCGATTAATATTATCGATTTGGCAGCGTCTCACCTTCGAGCGACTTTTAGGCAAAATTGAATTTTTGGATTTTTATGCACAAGGCGTTTTCCTCCATAACTTTGTCTTTTGAAAAGCCCTGTTATTGGCTTTTCTACCATCGCTTTGTCTGGACCACTCAACGCGCTCGACCAAATTGCGAGCCGCTGGGTCAATCCAAACTCTTTCTATGCGAGAAACCGGCCTTGTACATGTGCATTGATTTTTATCAATTTTTGCTTATCGGCACTACGCCGGCTTTGACAAAATCTTCTGTTTTGCCTTTCGGATGCAGTGCATCGTTAAAATTTTATGCTCATACTTTAGAATTGTGCTTTCAATGACCGTACCTCAAAGGTCAATGTCTTTGGTTGAGGAATAAAAAATAAAAAATAATTTAAAGTATATTTTCGTGGTACTTTTTAAACTGACTTTGTGGTACTTTTGAAAAATCCATTTTAAGACCAATTTTAGCGTACTTTTGAAAAATCGATTTTCGAGCCAAATTTCAAGGTACTTTTGAAAAGTTAATCCGCGGGTGAAATTTTGGCGTACTTTTGAAAAATTGATTTTCAAGCCAAATTTCAAAGTACTTTTGAAAAGTTAATCTGCGGGTGAAATTTTGGCGTACTTTTGAAAAATCGATTCTCAAGCCAAATTTCAACGCAGTTTTGAAAAATTAGTCTGCAAGTGAAATTTTGGCGTACTTTCGATAAATCGATTCTTGGGCCAAATTTTGACGCCCTTCCAAAAATATTATTTTTCAAAGTCCAATTTATGGTACCTTTGAAAAAGTATATTATTCATAAATCTTTGTCTTTATATACTTCTACTCTCATATTCTGAACCAAAAACATTTTTCCTAAGTGAAAATTCGGTGTTTCTTCGAATTTTCACCTGGTCATTTCCAACGCCTTATAGAACCCAAAACGGCCCTTGTGGACTGATCTGCGCCTCTGCAGACTCCCAAAAATGTCTTTAAATGAAATTTTTGCCTAAGTCGAATTTTGATTATGTCTTCAACTTAGGACGATTTTGGAGAGTTCTACAACATTCTCACCGTCCTTTTCTCCTAGTTCTAGGAGAATAGGGTTGTGCTCGGTGGAACCTTCCATCATGGCGGTGATTTCGGCTTCGAGGGTCATCTCCTTCAGCATCGAAATGTCCAGCACATCCGGCCTGGTTACACCATTGTCATGGGTCGGTGCCTCCGGCCCAAAGACCAGCAGGTTGCCATCCTGTCGTCCCAGAAATCGCAGTAGCTCTCGTCCTCGAGTGTTTGTGATCCTACTGTTCCATTCCGGGGACTTGGCGTTGAAGTCGCCGATAACAACCGTCTGGGTCCCTGGGGGGAGGACCGAGTCCAGGTCTGCGTCTCGCAGCATGTTGTGGGGTGGCTGGTAGCAGGAGACCACTCTGATGTCGCCATTTCGTGCCGTGGGCACTACTACGGCTGTGGCCTCCAGGTTCTCCATCTCCGGGAGCAGGATCGGATGGTGTGCGATGCTCGTCTTAACTAGCAGGGCTACTCCTCTCATTACCCTTCTATGGGGCCTCGTCCAGTCCTTCCTGTATACGTGGTAGCCTGGGAAGTTGACAGCCTGGTCTGGTCGCAGCTTCGTTTCCTGCAGTGCCATGATGTCTATGTCGCCCCTGGCTAGGAGCTCCTCCACCTCGAGCTTGCGTCCTAGCAGTCCATTGACATTCCATGAGGCGATCTGCAGGAAGCCTGGTTTCACCTGAAACATCAGTAAACGTTGGCGTTTGTGCAAAAAATGTGCTCATTGCTGAGTACATTTGTTGCATCTGTGCGAGCATCGCTGCGAAGTTCTGGACTTCGGTGGGTGCCCGCTGTTTCTTGACGGGGGTGGTGGTCTGCCCCGTCGTGCCCTGTGCAATCCTTGCGTAGCTGACGCCACTGGTGGTTGGCGTCTTGGCTACTGGCCTCTGTGGTGCCCTGGGTGTCTGCTTCTGGGAGGGTCCAGCTGTCTTCTTGGGGTACTTTGGGCACCCCCTGTAACTCGCTGGATGTGCCCCCTGGCAGTTGGCGCACTTGGCTGGGACGTCTCGAGGCTTTTTACACTCTCCCGAGTGGTGTGGGTCGCCGCATTTCACACACTTGGCCTGGGCTGTGCACCTGCCTTGTGCGTGACCAAACCTCTGGCAGCGGTGACACTGCGTGATTGCTAGGGCTGCTTTCTGTCTCTCCGTTCGGACAACCAGGGAACAGCACCTGTTCACGCTGAGGATCTTCTCCTCGTTGAGGGGAACCTGGACCAGGACCAGGGGGATCTCCTTTTTTGTCCTCCGGGATGTCATCCGTTGGACAGAGGTGGGGGAGTAACCTTGTTCCTGGAGGTCCTCCTTCACGTCCTCACAGCTTACGCCGCTGGGGATGCCTCTGATGACCACTCTCAGAAGCCTCTCTTCCGGCAGCGCGTAGGTGTGATATTCGCGCTTTTCTAGCGCGAACATCCTGGTCATTTGGCGGTAGTCGTCCGCCGTCTGGGGGGTGATGGCGATCCCTTCGCCGACCACCTTGGCCTTGGTATACTGGATCCTGGCCTCTTTGAGCCTGCGGCTCACCTCGGACCAGGAATCTTGTTTCCTCAGTATTACCGGGGGGATTTTGGGAGGCTTCTCTGCGGCCTCGGCTTCCTTCTCTGTATTGGCATGGCTGGTAGACGGGGGCGCCTGGTCGCTGGGCCCTTTGGAGGCCTGGGTCGGGGGGGTCTGGGACGTCTATTTCGCAATAGTTTTGGTTACTAGGGTGAAATCTCCGTCCTCGATGTCCGTCTCGGCCTTCCTTTTTGGGGCCTCTTTCTGTGTGGGTTGCACTGAGGCTTGGGCCTGGGCTGGGCCTGGTTTTGGGCCGGGGGCTGCACCAGAAGGGCCTGGGTGGTTTGGAGGGCCTGCAGGGCTTTCATCAGCTCCATGTGTTGGGCTTGGCTCTGTTCCCTCACTAGGACCAGCTCAGCTTTTACTTCTAAAAGCTCCCGTCTTAGCCTGGAATTTTCTTCCATTAGGAACCGCTCTTTCTTGGTGGGTGCCCTCTCAGGGGAGGCCTCTCTGGACGACGCCTCTGCGGATGAGGCGGACGAGTTTTCTTCCATGTCCATTTTGTCCATACTGCCCTCCACAGTATGCGTCTGGCTATCTGAAAAAGAAAGTGAATTAATAACTGGCACTAGGTTAATATTAGTCCTGAAAGAAAAATTTTTATTAGTAGAAACGGTTGGGATGGGGAAAAAGGTAAAAACAAAGTGTCCCCAGGCGGGGGACTTTATCTTTTTACACTAGTGTCTTTAGAAAGACAACTAGTGTTTCTCCTCTTCTCACTCCTCTCCTATTGTAACGCTTGCACACGTTACAATACGCACTCACTGTGGGGCTGCCACTTCGTTGTTCACTGACTGCACTGGGAAACTGCACTACTCACTAGGTGGTCTGCTCGCTTCGGTGTCCGGGTGAACTGCCAAATCGACGCCAATATTCTTGGCTAAAGATGTCGGTCTCGGATGTCTGGGGCCGGGCAGGACTATTGCCCTTTACCCCAGTACATCGCTGTAGACTGGGGACCAGGCTCGTGCAGGGCGGGCGAACTTACTTTCCGTCGGCCCCACTCACAATTGTGAGCGGTGCAGAAGATTTCGGTCCACCTCCCTGGGTCCTGGCTCGTTGGACCTTGCTGGCTAAGGCCTCTTCTGGCGTTCTTCTTTCTTCGTCTTCTGTTCTTCGCCAGCTTGTTTGCCCCCCGGGGGGTAGTCATCGGTCTGTTGGGTGTTTTGGGTTTGTGGCGGGAGTGACTGCCGGTACACAAGATGCCAAGAGGCATCCTGTCATCCGGATCATCGGTAGGGTAAGGATGAGCTGTGTAGCTCGAGGAAGGGCAGACCTAACTGCTTTGGTAGCATTTTTGGTCTGCCCGGAGCTAGGGGGACTACAGGTACTGGACGGTTGTTTGTCCGGTACCCGCAGGGTCTTGGGTGGGTGGTTGGGTATCGTCATGTCTCTTCCGTGGGGGTGGATCGTTGGTTGGTGGTATGCTTCTCATACTCACCCGTTATCCAGGAGCTGCACCTTCGGCCGCTTGTGCCTCGGAGCATCTGCTGGGTCATAGTCAGTTGCCTCCCTGACTAGTGGGTTCCCATGCTCCTCGACAAGGGCGTACATCTTTCTGGCTCTCTGCTTGATGATCTCAGTGACCGGGGTGTATTCCAGGTCCCTGTAGATGTCCTCGTTGCGGATGAACCAGGGTGCATCGACTGCCGTTCTGAGGGCGACGTTCTCCACTCTCTGGATCTGATGGAGGTAGCTCTTTGCTTGGTAGCCCCAAGCTACCGAAGCGTACGTCAGCTGAGGCCGGATGAGGGACCTGATAAGCGTGAGCTTGTTCCTCAGGTTGAGTCTGTTCTGTCTACCCGTCATCGGGTAGATTAGGGCTCTCGTCCTCCTGGCCTTCTTGACGATGGCCTCCGTGTTCAGTCTCCATGTTAGGCCTTTGTCCATGACCACGCCAAGGTAGTTGGCGGAGTCGTGCCATTGGATGTCCTCACCAAACATGGAAACGTGACCTGTGGGGTTTTGTTTTCTTACCTTCTTGAAGAGTACCGCCTTGCTCTTCTCGGCGTTGACGGCTACCTTCCATCTGTTGCACCAGTCCTCTAGGAAGGTGGCCGCCTCCTGGAGGTTTCTGGTGGCTAGCCTGGCACTCCAGGATCTGGCAGTCAGGGCTGTGTCATCGGCGTAGAGGGCCATGGAGGTCCTCTCCGTCCGGGGTAGATCGGATGTGAAGATGGAGAACAAGTGGGGGGGCAGCACTGAGCCTTGGGGGACTCCTGCCTCCATTGTTCTGTACGTGGACACCCTGTCCACGATCTTCACCCTCATCTGTCTCCTGTGGAGGTACGATCTCACTAGCTTGACGAGTGCAATGGGGTAACCCATACTCATCATTTTGGCTAGGAGACCGTCGTGCCAGACCCTGTCGAAGGCTTTGGCAACGTCCAGGAACAGCGCTGCCGTGACCTGTCGTTGGTTGAACCCCTTCGTGACCTCCTCGGTGAGGCGGAGCACTTGGAGTTCGGTGGAGTGCCCTGTCCTGAAGGCGAACTGCTCGTCTGGGAGGACTTCCAGCTCTTCTGTCTTCTCGGCTATCCTCTTGAGTATGACTCGTTCGGCTACCTTACTCATCGCTGGGAGTAGACTGATTGGCCTGTAAGAGGAAGGAAACATTAGGTTCTTACCTGGCTTTGGGATGACTATGACGTCGGCCTTTTTCCACCTGGAAGGGAAGTGTCTCTACCTCAACATTGCGTTGATGATGTTGACCATCGCCGCTACTCCTTTCCGGGGCAGCTTCTTGAGGGCGATGTTCCCAATGCCATCACATCCTGGAGCTTTCCTGGGTTTTAGGCTCCTTAGGATCTCCTTGACCTCCTCGGGGGTGGTCGGGGGGATGTGGTCTTCATCTGGTAGACGGTTTATCCTACGTACCCTGCGCCTCACGTCGTCCTCCCAGTCCTCGTCCTCATCATCGAGTTGGTTTTCCCTACACTGCAGTTCCAAGCTGTCGGCAAAAGCCTCGGCTTTTTCCTGGCGAGTGTAGACAACACCATTCTCTCCGTGGATCGGGGGCATGGGAGTCCGCCGGTTTCGCAGGGCCCGTTGGGTGGTCCAGATGCTCCTGTCCTGCGTGTCCAGGGATTCCAGGTGGCGTTGCCACCCTTCTTGTCTGTGTTCCTGAAGGGCGGCCTTGACTCTCCGGCTCAGGGTGTTGTAGTATCTCCTGTCCTCCGGCAGTCGGGTTCTCTGGGCCCGTCTCTTGGCACTTCGTCTGTCCCGTATCAGCTGCCTGGTTTCCTCTGGGAGGTTGGCCAGGGGAGCTGGTGCACGCCTTGTTTCCGTCTCGGTGGTACTTACCCTTAGTGCCGCCTGGATCTGGTCCTCCAGGGAGGTGATGGCCCTCTCCACGTCTGCCTCGGTTTCGAGTCTGGGAATGTGTGCGATGTTCCTCTGCAGTTCTGCACGGAACACTTCCCAGTCCGTCCTCCTTTTGATGAATGTTGTCGTGTTCTCACCGTCCTTTTCTCCTAGTTCTAGGAGAATGGGGCTGTGATCGGTGGAACCATCCATCATGGCGGTGATTTCGGCTTCGAGGGGGATCTCCTTCAGTATCGCAATGTCCAGGACGTCCGGCCTCCCAACACCATTGTCATGGGTCGGTCCCTCCGGTCCAAGGACCAGCAGGTTGCCATCGTGTCGTCCCAGGAATCGTAGTAGCTCTCGTCCTCGAGTGTTTGTGATCCTACTGTGCCATTCCGGGGACTTAGCGTTGAAGTCGCCGATGGCAACCGTCTGGGTCCCTGGGGGAAGAACCAAGTCCAGGTCTGCGTCTAGCAGCATGTTGTTGGGTGGCTGGTAGCAGGAGACCACTCTGATGTCGCCATTTCGTGCCGTGGACACTACTATGGCTGTGGCCTGCAGGTTCTCCGTCTCTGGGAGTAGGATCGGGTGGTGTGCGATGCTCGTCTTCACTAGTAGGGCTACTCCTCTCATCACTCGTCTGTATGGCCCGGTCCAGTCCTTCCTGTATACGTGGTAGCCTGGGAAGTTGATAGCCTGGTCTGGTCGCAGCTTCGTTTCCTGCAGTGCCATGATGTCTATGTCACCCCTGGCGAGGAGTTCCTCTACCTCGAGTTTTCTCTCTCGCAGTCCACGATGCGACCTGCAGGAACCCTGGTTTGACCTGAAACAACATTATACATTAGTAAATGCTGGCATTTGTGCAAAAAATGCGCTCATTGCTGAGCACATTTGTTGCATTTGTGCAAGCACCGCGGTGAGGTTTTGGGCCTCAGCGGGTGCCTGCTGCCTGGGGGCTGGGCCTGGGTTCTGTCCCTTCCCTGCCTTGCCCTGAGCTACCCTGGCGTAGCTCAGTCCTCCAGTTGTGGGTGTTGCCTTTTTAGGGGCAGCACCGGACTGGGTTGGCTTGGCTGCGGGGGCTGGTTTCGCCGCCGCCGTCTTCTTGGGGTACTTGGGGCACCCTCTGTAACTGGCTGGATGTGCCCCCTGGCAGTTGGCACACTTCGCCGGTACATTTCGGGGCTTCTCGCAGTCCCCGGAGTGGTGTGGCTCTGCGCACTTCACGCACTTGGCCTGTGCGGTGCAGTGTCCTTGAGCATGGCCGAACCTTTGGCAGCGGTGACACTGCGCAATTTTTTTTTTTCGTTAGAGGGGAAATCTCAATGACACCCGCCGCTTAGGATCTATCACGGCGGGTAGTGCGGGGACTTTAACCCAGCTAAAACCCCTCCCTTTCTTCCTCCTGCTCCCTGGGACCGTCGGTGATACATACATCGGGGGGCAGGATTTACCATGAATACATCATCTAGAATTCGGCACTTGTTCAAGCTGCACACAGTCAACTTCTACACTCACGGAGCTCTCTGTCTCTGTCTCTCGTGTGACTCCTTTCTAGACATAATATTCCTTACCATATTATTGACTGTCCTCCAGTTTCTCCTGTTGGTAGTCATCACGCTAATTATGTTGTTTGTCGTCAATTCAACATCTAGTTCTGTGTATACCATTCGCCTGTGCTCATCCCATCTAGGACACTGGAAGATCGTGTGCTCCACTGTGTCTTCCTCCTCGTGGCAGTATGCGCACATAGCGTCCAGTGTTTTACCAATTCTCATGGTGTATTTCCTAAAAGCTCCATGTCCCGATAAAAATTGTGTCAGGAAGTAGTCCGTCTGTCTGAACTCGCAATCCAGCCATGGCTTAAGCTGAGGGATTAGCTTCTTGGTCCACTGGGCGACCGTTTGCTCCTGATCCCAGATCACCTGCCACTTCTCCCACGATTGCAGTCTTTCCTGCTTTCTGTTAGCCAAGAGGTGCCCCTCACCCGAGTGGTATATGGCTGTTCGTTCTGCTACCAGTAAATCGATCGGCAGGATTCCCGTGATGACTGGGAGAGCCCTGGTTGAGGCCGTCTTGTATCCTGAGACCACTCTTAATAGCATTCTTCTTTGCACTTTTTCTAACATTGCTTTATACCTTCCGATCCTGATCACTCCGTGCCACAACGGGGCAGCGTACAATAGGGTCGATTGTACGACATTATCGAACACCATCCTTTTCATACTGCTGGGGCCTCCTATATTGGGCAGTATCCTAGATAACGCGCCCGCCCTAGCGTCTGCCTTACCACAGACCATCTTTATATGTTCGCCGAAGCTTCTTCGGACATCAAAGAGGATACCCAAGTATTTCAAGGTTCTCCCAGGGCGTATTTTCGCATCTTGTACCCTGAACTCGAGGGTTTGCTTCCTTCTATATCCCCTTAATACGATCGCCTCAGTTTTCTCAGGGGCAAGTGCCAGTTCGTGTTCTGTTAGCCAGGCATCCACTCTCCTTAGTGACTCATTTGCTCTGGACATCAGGGTGGCTTCATCGTCCGCAAATATCATAATGGCAAGATCGTCTGCGAAAGCTATCGATCTTGACTCCCTCGCGAGGTTGAGTCTCGCCACTCCATCGTACATGATATTCCACAACAGGGGTCCCAACACTGATCCTTGGGGTACTCCCGTTGTCATGTCTATTTTCCTCCCAGCCACCTGTGTCTTTCGGTTTGAGAAATAGTCCTCGATCAGTTTTATTAGGTATTTAGGAATCCGTCTTCTTCTCAACTCCGTGATGATGGCACTCCAAGCAGCCGAGTTGAACACATTTCTAATGTCCAGTGTGATGAGTGCACACAATTTGCGTCTTGTGGTTCTAGCCAGGTTGTAGATATGCTCGGCTGCTTGGACGGTGGATCTGCCTTTGTGGAATCCATACTGGTTTTCCGCGAGCCCCTCCCCTCCATCTATGCTATCCGCCAATCTATGTCTTATAAGTCCTTCAAAGAGTTTAGCTAAGGTGTTAATTAAGCAAATCGGCCTCTGCGCACTAGGGCTATCGAACGGTAGCTTTCCTTTCCATATAAGGACCAGGCGGGCTGTTTTCCATTCCTCTGGGAACATTCCTTCCCTGAGGAAGTCATTTACAATATTCCTTAGAAGTCTTGGTGCTACTTTCGCAACTTCTATTAGGGCCTCGACTGGAATTCCATCTGGACCTGGGCTTTTCCCTTTCTTGAGGTTGCTTATTGCATTGTTTATCTCCTCCTCGCTAAAGGGGGGGATCTCGAGAGGTTCATAGGCTTCAGCTGGCCATTGATCAGCTCTGTACGGAAAGAGCTGTGCCGCAATCTCTATCTTCTTTTCCTCCGTCAGGTCGTATGGAGTATCCGTGCCCTTGAGTTCCTTCATGGCGATTTTGTACCCGTTTCCCCATATGTCGTTATCAAGTTCCGTGCATAGCGCATTCCAGTGGCTTCTTTTGGAAGTCCTGATCAACTTCCCCAAAGTGAGCTTGGCTGCCTTATACGATTGCTGTAATCTCCCTCTCTCCTCGTCAGGCGCACCTCTGGCCCTGCTTCTGGTGGCCCTTCTCCTGGCCTCAATACACTCCTCCCGCGCCGCCTCAATCTCCTCTGACCACCAATATGGTAGCCTTGCAGGAGTTCTGTTGCGTTTTACCAAGCTGCTTCGGTACGCTCTTTGAATCTGTCTTGTGGTCGTATCTAACGAAGGTGTTTGGTCTACTTGATTCTCTAGATCCCTTCTGAATGCCTCCCTGAATTTTGCTCGGTTCATCAGAGGTTTACTTCTACCACTTTCTTTTCGCCGTGTATTAGGGGCCTCTATACTAAAGCGAATAAACCTATGGTCGCTCAGCGACTCTTCCATGTCCTCTTGCCAGTCAGTTACTTTGCTAGCAATCCCCTGGGTTGAGCACGTCACGTCAATAAAGCTTGCCTGGTCCCCTCTGGTCCATGTAGGGGTTGCTCCGTTATTAAGCACGACCATATTAAGTACTGCCAACCAATCACAGAGATACTGTCCCCTGCTATCAGAGATAGGGGAGCCCCACTGCGGAGATTTCACGTTGAGGTCGCCCATGATGATTTTTTCTCCCGACCAATCCGCGGTTTCGTTCATCATATTATCTATGAACTCCCGAAACTCTTCGTGCCGTGCGTTAGGCGAGGCGTAACAGCACACTAGGACACCCACCTTAATGTCAATGGCCACATAGCCAGCCGCCCTATAAACTTTCCTCACTTCTATATTCCTATTCATGAGGTATACTCCTACGTCGGATTTTTGATCGGTTATCCATCTTTTGCCTTTTACAATGTTTTTATTTGGCTCCGAAACCACGATCACGTCTATTTCATCCTTCCTGGCTACCGCGTAAGCCATGTCATGTGCTCGCGGTTTCCGTTGCAGGTTGGCCTGCAATATTTTTATACTTTTGTTTGTACTAATATTTGGATGATTCTTAAGGTCCTCCACCCTTTCTTCCTCTTTCGTCCACAATTTTCTTAAATTGAGGACATTTCATTGAGTCTGCTCTGTGGCCCTCCCTTTTGCAGGATGTGCAAAACTCTTTGTTTGTGCATTCTTTTGCTTTATGGTCGGTTTTTCCACACTTCAGGCATTCCGCGCTTCTGTCTACCCCTGTACATTCTTTCGCCTTATGTCCGAATTCTAGGCACCTAAAGCATCTTAGGATGTTGACTCTTTGGCGTATCTTGCAGTGTACCCACCCTATCCTGATTTTTTCAGCTTTCAGTAGGGCGTTTGCCGCTCTCTTCTCTGCGAGTACTATCGCGGTTTGAGTCCCATAGGAGTTCTCCCTCAAGGACTTGATTTCTATTAGCTCCTTGTCAGAAGTCCCTGCCTTTGTCATCAGGGCTACCCTGACCTCCTCTAGGGTAGCGGTAGCGTCGATATCCTGGACGAGGAGGGTAGTATTTGCCCTCTTCGTCTCAACTTTGCTGTTCTCGAGTTTCTCTTGTAACTCTTTCCTGAAAGCACCTGTTTTTTCTTCCCCACCGTCCACAACCACTAATAGGTCGCCTTTGGCCGTTCTCCTCATATTTTTGATGTTAACCTGAAGGGAGTCAACATCAACTTTGTTCTTCACTTCGCGGAGCAGGTCCGCATATGTCTTGCCATTTGCTTTTACAACAATGCCTGACGACTTAGGTTTAGGCGGCTTCGTGTCCCCCGGGGTTTTTTTACTCGCTCTCTCCTTTGGCTTCAGGATTTTTACTTCTGCCTTGGACTTCGCGAAGGCTACTTCAGCGAAGTTTCTTAGTATTTTTCTATCGCATCCCTCCTGTGCGATGAGACAAATCTTCTTCCGATTCATACTCTCTACGATGGCCGCGCACTGTATCATCATTTTGAATAGTACCTCTTGGTTCCAACTTTTGTCGTCGTCCACTTTCATTGGTAGAATAAAAGTGGCACCGGATCCCTTCTTCTGTTTGTTGTTGTTTAAAACTATGTTTGTATCCATTGCCCCGAATACCACCTCCCCGGGGGTTAGTCCCGCTGTTAGCAGTTCCTTCGAGATAGGGCATGATTCCCTTGCCCTCCTGGCAATCCCTCTATCGTTATCCTCTGCATCCACGATCAACCCTAGGTCATATTCTGCCTCTCCCCACATCGGGCTGCCTTCTTGCACATAAACCTTCCTAAAGGCTTCCTCGGGCCATTCGGATTTGGACAGGTCCAATAGTTGGGGGTAATCAATACCCTTTTCTATGGCTTCCCTTATTTCCACCACCTTATTTGCTCTCTCTTCATCCTTTCGCCTTTTTCCTGTAGACTCTGTCTGGGTGGCGGCGTCTAACATATCCGGTGTCCTGGAGGTCCCTCCTTCCTCGGAGTTATTCCCTTCGGTGGTCTGGCAGCTTGTTGTTGTTTGGTTAGGCCTTCCTTCGCACGTGCCCCCTATTGGGTCTGCTTTGGTTGTTTTAGGTGCTTTCTCTCCTCTTGAGAGGGTACCAACTAGTTTGTATTTCTGGCTGAGCCCCGATGCCAGCTGACCCAGTTCTACCGCCTTCTTTTTTATTTCCATTTTTGTATTTGGAATGGCTTTAATCAGATCATTCATTTCCTTTGTGGCATTTGTTAACTTGAATATCGCTCTTTTGAGTTCGCCCCACTCGTCCTGCAGGTCATCGTCTTGGCGCATTCTCTTAGTGCCGGCCGGGAGTCTGTTTTGCTCTGCCGCCAGGAATACATTTGGCAGGCTTCCAGCAAGTTTTCCCTCCTGACTGCAGAAACTTTTTAGGACCTCTATGGGTCTTCTATCTCCCTTTTTCCTTATTGGGGACCTAGCGATGCTGTCCCTCCTCTTGAAAGGATCTAGCTCCTCTATGCCGCTTCCTTCTTGCTTTTCGGTCTGGCTGTCAGACAGCCGCACTATATCATCATCTACTTTGTTAATCGACTCCATTTTACATCCCACGAGATGGGTCCAAGTATTCGTCGCCCTCCAGCAGTGGGCCCTTGCTGGAGGGAAGGCGTTTATACTGTAAGGTGCGCCAGGTGCCCTACAGGTTTTTGCGACTTCGCTGTCGGTTATTTTATAGAGGTTTTCTCCTCGTAGGCCGACTGGTTAAGGCAAGCCTCCCGGTCACAGTTCCCACACGACATTCCTCTGCGGTGCCCTTTTTTCTTTTCCACAGAGGTCGTTGAGGTGTGGACCGTGATTACGGTATTTAGCGGGTGAGTGGCACGGCTCACTCGTAGCTCGGATTACCCCCGGGTTCGCCAGTTCCCGTAGCCACACCACTTGTGATGTGGATCCTGAGGTTGAGCTGTCCTTGGCACACTGCGCAATTGCCAGGACGGCTTTCTGCCTCTCGGTCCTAACTACCAGTGAGCAGCAGCGGCTCACCGATAGTATCCTCTCCTCGTTGAGGGGGACCTGGACGAGCATCAGGGGGATCTCTTTCTTGGTCCTCCTTGAGGTCATCCTATGGACGGCCACTGGGTTGAAGCCCTGGGTCTGGAGGTCCTCCTTGACCTCCTCCCCGGTGACTCCGCTGGGGATCCCTCGGATCACTACTCGTAGTAGTCTGTCCTCTGGGAGGGCGTATGTGTGATATTCACGCTTTTCCTGCGCGAACATCCTCGTCATACCCTTCGCCGGTACATTTCGGGGCTTCTCGCAGTCCCCGGAGTGGTGTGGCTCTGCGCACTTCACGCACTTGGCCTGTGCGGTGCAGTGTCCTTGAGCATGGCCGAACCTTTGGCAGCGGTGACACTGCGCAATTTTTTTTTTTCGTTAGAGGGGAAATCTCAATGACACCCGCCGCTTAGGATCTATCACGGCGGGTAGTGCGGGGACTTTAACCCAGCTAAAACCCCTCCCTTTCTTCCTCCTGCTCCCTGGGACCGTCGGTGATACATACATCGGGGGGCAGGATTTACCATGAATACATCATCTAGAATTCGGCACTTGTTCAAGCTGCACACAGTCAACTTCTACACTCACGGAGCTCTCTGTCTCTGTCTCTCGTGTGACTCCTTTCTAGACATAATATTCCTTACCATATTATTGACTGTCCTCCAGTTTCTCCTGTTGGTAGTCATCACGCTAATTATGTTGTTTGTCGTCAATTCAACATCTAGTTCTGTGTATACCATTCGCCTGTGCTCATCCCATCTAGGACACTGGAAGATCGTGTGCTCCACTGTGTCTTCCTCCTCGTGGCAGTATGCGCACATAGCGTCCAGTGTTTTACCAATTCTCATGGTGTATTTCCTAAAAGCTCCATGTCCCGATAAAAATTGTGTCAGGAAGTAGTCCGTCTGTCTGAACTCGCAATCCAGCCATGGCTTAAGCTGAGGGATTAGCTTCTTGGTCCACTGGGCGACCGTTTGCTCCTGATCCCAGATCACCTGCCACTTCTCCCACGATTGCAGTCTTTCCTGCTTTCTGTTAGCCAAGAGGTGCCCCTCACCCGAGTGGTATATGGCTGTTCGTTCTGCTACCAGTAAATCGATCGGCAGGATTCCCGTGATGACTGGGAGAGCCCTGGTTGAGGCCGTCTTGTATCCTGAGGCCACTCTTAATAGCATTCTTCTTTGCACTTTTTCTAACATTGCTTTATACCTTCCGATCCTGATCACTCCGTGCCACAACGGGGCAGCGTACAATAGGGTCGATTGTACGACATTATCGAACACCATCCTTTTCATACTGCTGGGGCCTCCTATATTGGGCAGTATCCTAGATAACGCGCCCGCCCTAGCGTCTGCCTTACCACAGACCATCTTTATATGTTCGCCGAAGCTTCTTCGGACATCAAAGAGGATACCCAAGTATTTCAAGGTTCTCCCAGGGCGTATTTTCGCATCTTGTACCCTGAACTCGAGGGTTTGCTTCCTTCTATATCCCCTTAATACGATTGCCTCAGTTTTCTTAGGGGCAAGTGCCAGTTCGTGTTCTGTTAGCCAGGCATCCACTCTCCTTAGTGACTCATTTGCTCTGGACATCAGGGTGGCTTCATCGTCCGCAAATATCATAATGGCAAGATCGTCTGCGAAAGCTATCGATCTTGACTCCCTCGCGAGGTTGAGTCTCGCCACTCCATCGTACATGATATTCCACAACAGGGGTCCCAACACTGATCCTTGGGGTACTCCCGTTGTCATGTCTATTTTCCTCCCAGCCACCTGTGTCTTTCGGTTTGAGAAATAGTCCTCGATCAGTTTTATTAGGTATTTAGGAATCCGTCTTCTTCTCAACTCCGTGATGATGGCACTCCAAGCAGCCGAGTTGAACACATTTCTAATGTCCAGTGTGATGAGTGCACACAATTTGCGTCTTGTGGTTCTAGCCAGGTTGTAGATATGCTCGGCTGCTTGGACGGTGGATCTGCCTTTGTGGAATCCATACTGGTTTTCCGCGAGCCCCTCCCCTCCATCTATGCTATCCGCCAATCTATCTCTTATAAGTCCTTCAAAGAGTTTAGCTAAGGTGTTAATTAAGCAAATCGGCCTCTGCGCACTAGGGCTATCGAACGGTAGCTTTCCTTTCCATATAAGGACCAGGCGGGCTGTTTTCCATTCCTCTGGGAACATTCCTTCCCTGAGGAAGTCATTTACAATATTCCTTAGAAGTCTTGGTGCTACTTTCGCAACTTCTATTAGGGCCTCGACTGGAATTCCATCTGGACCTGGGCTTTTCCCTTTCTTGAGGTTGCTTATTGCATTGTTTATCTCCTCCTCGCTAAAGGGGGGGATCTCGAGAGGTTCATAGGCTTCAACTGGCCATTGATCAGCTCTGTACGGAAAGAGCTGTGCCGCAATCTCTATCTTCTTTTCCTCCGTCAGGTCGTATGGAGTATCCGTGCCCTTGAGTTCCTTCATGGCGATTTTGTACCCGTTTCCCCATATGTCGTTATCAAGTTCCGTGCATAGCGCATTCCAGTGGCTTCTTTTGGAAGTCCTGATCAACTTCCCCAAAGTGAGCTTGGCTGCCTTATACGATTGCTGTAATCTCCCTCTCTCCTCGTCAGGCGCACCTCTGGCCCTGCTTCTGGTGGCCCTTCTCCTGGCCTCAATACACTCCTCCCGCGCCGCCTCAATCTCCTCTGACCACCAATATGGTAGCCTTGCAGGAGTTCTGTTGCGTTTTACCAAGCTGCTTCGGTACGCTCTTTGAATCTGTCTTGTGGTCGTATCTAACGAAGGTGTTTGGTCTACCTGATTCTCTAGATCCCTTCTGAATGCCTCCCTGAATTTTGCTCGGTTCATCAGAGGTTTACTTCTACCACTTTCTTTTCGCCGTGTATTAGGGGCCTCTATACTAAAGCGAATAAACCTATGGTCGCTCAGCGACTCTTCCATGTCCTCTTGCCAGTCAGTTACTTTGCTAGCAATCCCCTGGGTTGAGCACGTCACGTCAATAAAGCTTGCCTGGTCCCCTCTGGTCCATGTAGGGGTTGCTCCGTTATTAAGCACGACCATATTAAGTACTGCCAACCAATCACAGAGATACTGTCCCCTGCTATCAGAGATAGGGGAGCCCCACTGCGGAGATTTCACGTTGAGGTCGCCCATGATGATTTTTTCTCCCGACCAATCCGCGGTTTCGTTCATCATATTATCTATGAACTCCCGAAACTCTTCGTGCCGTGCGTTAGGCGAGGCGTAACAGCACACTAGGACACCCACCTTAATGTCAATGGCCACATAGCCAGCCGCCCTATAAACTTTCTTCACTTCTATATTCCTATTCATGAGGTATACTCCTACGTCGGATTTTTGATCGGTTATCCATCTTTTGCCTTTTACAATGTTTTTATTTGGCTCCGAAACCACGATCACGTCTATTTCATCCTTCCTGGCTACCGCGTAAGCCATGTCATGTGCTCGCGGTTTCCGTTGCAGGTTGGCCTGCAATATTTTTATACTTTTGTTTGTACTAATATTTGGATGATTCTTAAGGTCCTCCACCCTTTCTTCCTCTTTCGTCCACAATTTTCTTAAATTGAGGACATTTCATTGAGTCTGCTCTGTGGCCCTCCCTTTTGCAGGATGTGCAAAACTCTTTGTTTGTGCATTCTTTTGCTTTATGGTCGGTTTTTCCACACTTCAGGCATTCCGCGCTTCTGTCTACCCCTGTACATTCTTTCGCCTTATGTCCGAATTCTAGGCACCTAAAGCATCTTAGGATGTTGACTCTTTGGCGTATCTTGCAGTGTACCCACCCTATCCTGATTTTTTCAGCTTTCAGTAGGGCGTTTGCCGCTCTCTTCTCTGCGAGTACTATCGCGGTTTGAGTCCCATAGGAGTTCTCCCTCAAGGACTTGATTTCTATTAGCTCCTTGTCAGAAGTCCCTGCCTTTGTCATCAGGGCTACCCTGACCTCCTCTAGGGTAGCGGTAGCGTCGATATCCTGGACGAGGAGGGTAGTATTTGCCCTCTTCGTCTCAACTTTGCTGTTCTCGAGTTTCTCTTGTAACTCTTTCCTGAAAGCACCTGTTTTTTCTTCCCCACCGTCCACAACCACTAATAGGTCGCCTTTGGCCGTTCTCCTCATATTTTTGATGTTAACCTGAAGGGAGTCAACATCAACTTTGTTCTTCACTTCGCGGAGCAGGTCCGCATATGTCTTGCCATTTGCTTTTACAACAATGCCTGACGACTTAGGTTTAGGCGGCTTCGTGTCCCCCGGGGTTTTTTTACTCGCTCTCTCCTTTGGCTTCAGGATTTTTACTTCTGCCTTGGACTTCGCGAAGGCTACTTCAGCGAAGTTTCTTAGTATTTTTCTATCGCATCCCTCCTGTGCGATGAGACAAATCTTCTTCCGATTCATACTCTCTACGATGGCCGCGCACTGTATCATCATTTTGAATAGTACCTCTTGGTTCCAACTTTTGCCGTCGTCCACTTTCATTGGTAGAATAAAAGTGGCACCGGATCCCTTCTTCTGTTTGTTGTTGTTTAAAACTATGTTTGTATCCATTGCCCCGAATACCACCTCCCCGGGGGTTAGTCCCGCTGTTAGCAGTTCCTTCGAGATAGGGCATGATTCCCTTGCCCTCCTGGCAATCCCTCTATCGTTATCCTCTGCATCCACGATCAACCCTAGGTCATATTCTGCCTCTCCCCACATCGGGCTGCCTTCTTGCACATAAACCTTCCTAAAGGCTTCCTCGGGCCATTCGGATTTGGACAGGTCCAATAGTTGGGGGTAATCAATACCCTTTTCTATGGCTTCCCTTATTTCCACCACCTTATTTGCTCTCTCTTCATCCTTTCGCCTTTTTCCTGTAGGCTCTGTCTGGGTGGCGGCGTCTAACATATCCGGTGTCCTGGAGGTCCCTCCTTCCTCGGAGTTATTCCCTTCGGTGGTCTGGCAGCTTGTTGTTGTTTGGTTAGGCCTTCCTTCGCACGTGCCCCCTATTGGGTCTGCTTTGGTTGTTTTAGGTGCTTTCTCTCCTCTTGAGAGGGTACCAACTAGTTTGTATTTCTGGCTGAGCCCCGATGCCAGCTGACCCAGTTCTACCGCCTTCTTTTTTATTTCCATTTTTGTATTTGGAATGGCTTTAATCAGATCATTCATTTCCTTTGTGGCATTTGTTAACTTGAATATCGCTCTTTTGAGTTCGCCCCACTCGTCCTGCAGGTCATCGTCTTGGCGCATTCTCTTAGTGCCGGCCGGGAGTCTGTTTTGCTCTGCCGCCAGGAATACATTTGGCAGGCTTCCAGCAAGTTTTCCCTCCTGACTGCAGAAACTTTTTAGGACCTCTATGGGTCTTCTATCTCCCTTTTTCCTTATTGGGGACCTAGCGATGCTGTCCCTCCTCTTGAAAGGATCTAGCTCCTCTATGCCGCTTCCTTCTTGCTTTTCGGTCTGGCTGTCAGACAGCCGCACTATATCATCATCTACTTTGTTAATCGACTCCATTTTACATCCCACGAGATGGGTCCAAGTATTCGTCGCCCTCCAGCAGTGGGCCCTTGCTGGAGGGAAGGCGTTTATACTGTAAGGTGCGCCAGGTGCCCTACAGGTTTTTGCGACTTCGCTGTCGGTTATTTTATAGAGGTTTTCTCCTCGTAGGCCGGCTGGTTAAGGCAAGCCTCCCGGTCACAGTTCCCACACGACATTCCTCTGCGGTGCCCTTTTTTCTTTTCCACAGAGGTCGTTGAGGTGTGGACCGTGATTACGGTATTTAGCGGGTGAGTGGCACGGCTCACTCGTAGCTCGGATTACCCCCGGGTTCGCCAGTTCCCGTAGCCACACCACTTGTGATGTGGATCCTGAGGTTGAGCTGTCCTTGGCACACTGCGCAATTGCCAGGGCGGCTTTCTGCCTCTCGGTCCTAACTACCAGTGAGCAGCAGCGGCTCACCGATAGTATCCTCTCCTCGTTGAGGGGGACCTGGACGAGCATCAGGGGGATCTCTTTCTTGGTCCTCCTTGAGGTCATCCTATGGACGGCCACTGGGTTGAAGCCCTGGGTCTGGAGGTCCTCCTTGACCTCCTCCCCGGTGACTCCGCTGGGGATCCCTCGGATCACTACTCGTAGTAGTCTGTCCTCTGGGAGGGCGTATGTGTGATATTCACGCTTTTCCTGCGCGAACATCCTCGTCATACGCCGGTAGTCCTCGGGCGTTTGGGGCTCGATGGCGATCCCCTCTCGCACGGTCCTGGCCTTCGTGAATTTTATCCCTGACTCATCCAGCCTCTGCCGGACAGCCGACCAGGTCTCCGCCTTTCGGAGGATTACTGGTGGGATTTTGAGGTCCTTTTCCTTGGGGGTTATTTGGCCGGGGGCCCTCTGCTCGGCCCGGCTGGTGGTTGGGGCCTCCTGGGTGCTGTTCTGCACCTGGGACTCCTGGTTGGCCTGCTTTTTCGCCCTTGTCCTGGTGACAAGGGTGAAGTCACTGTCGCTGTCCGTGTCAGCGTCAGCTTTTCGCTTGGGGGCCTCTTTTTGTGCGAGTTGCACTACCGGGGTCGGGGGCTGGTCCTGGACCATGGGCTGGGCCTGGGGCTGGACCTGGGCCTGGGACGGGACCTGGGCCTGGGGCTGCGAGGCCTGGAGGGCTCGCATGGCTGTTACCAGTTCCGTTAACTGGGCACCTTGGACCTCGTTTTTAGCTTTCTGCTCCTCGTACTGGGTACGTTGAGCTTCCAGCTGCTTGGCCATTTCTGCTCTAAGCTGGGACATCCTCTGCGTGACATCTGTCAGCTGAGCTCGCAGGGCTGCGTTTTCGGCCCTGAGGCTGGCGATCAGGCCCTCTTGGGTCTCGTACTCCATGTTTGTTGGAGTTGGCCCTCTGGGGTCTATACCGTCCTCCACGGTATGTTCCTGGCTATCTGAAAGAAAGTTTATATTAATATCTGGCACTAAGTTATTATTAGTCCTGAAAGAAAAATTGTTATTTGTTGAAATGGTTGGGAAGGGGAAAAAGGTAAAAACAAAGTGTCCCCAGGCGGGGGACTTTATTTATCTTTTTCTATTAGTGTCCTAAAAAGGACATCTAATAGTTCTCCTCTTCTTATACTTCCTTGTCTCCTCTCTCTACTCTCACTGTGGGGCTGCCACTTCACTGTTCGCCTGGCTCCGAAGCGTCGACACAACACTACACCACTGCACTATTGTACTGCACTGCACTATTGATGTTCTCTCTTCGGCTGCTGGTTGAACGCCAAATCGCGCCAATATTCTTGGCTAAAGATGTCGGTCTCGGATGTCTGGGGCCGGGCAGGACTATTGCCCTTTACCCCAGTACATCGCTGTAGACCGGGGACCAGCCTCGTGGAGGGCGGGCGAACATACTTTACGTCGGCCCCACTCACAATTGTGAGCGGTGCAGACGATTTCGGTCCACCTCCCTGGGTCCTGGCTCGTTGGACCTTGCTGGCTAAGGCCTCTTCTGGCGTTCTTCTTTCTTCGTCTTCTGCTCTTCGCCAGCTTGTTTGCCCCCCGGGGGGTAGTCATCGGTCTGTTGGGTGTTTTGGGTTTGTGGCGGGAGTGACTGCCGGTACACAAGATGCCAAGAGGCATCCTGTCATCCGGATCATCGGTAGGGTAAGGATGAGCTGTGTAGCTCGAGGAAGGGCAGACCTAACTGCTTTGGTAGCATTTTTGGTCTGCCCGGAGCTAGGGGGACTACAGATACTGGACGGTTGTTTGTCCGGTACCCGCAGGGTCTTGGGTGGGTGGTTGGGTATCGTCATGTCTTCCGTGGGGGTGGATCGTCGGTTGGTGGTATGCTTCTCATACTCACCCGTTATCCAGGAGCTGCACCTTCGGCCGCTTGTGCCTCGGAGCATCTGCTGGGTCATAGTCAGTTGACTCCCTGACTAGTGGGTTCCCATGCTCCTCGGCAAGGGCGTACATCTTTCTGGCTCTCTGCTTGATGATCTCAGTGACCGGGGTGTATTCCAGGTCCCTATAGATGTCCTCGTTGCGGATGAACCAGGGTGCATCGACTGCCGTTCTGAGGGCGACGTTTTCCACTCTCTGGATCTGCTGGAGGTAGCTCTTTGCTTGGTAGCCACAAGCTACCGAAGCATACGTCAGCTGAGGCCGGATGAGGGACCTGATAAGCGTGAGCTTGTTCCTCAGGTTGAGTCTGCTCTGTCTACCCGTCATCGGGTAGATTAGGGCTCTCGTCCTCCTGGCCTTCTTGACGATGGCCTCCGTGTTCAGTCTCCATGTTAGGCCTTTGTCCATGACCACGCCAAGGTAGTTGGCGGAGTCGTGCCATTGGATGTCCTCACCAAACATGGAAACGTGACCTGTGGGGTTTTGTTTTCTTACCTTCTTGAAGAGTACCGCCTTGCTCTTCTCGGCGTTGACGGCTACCTTGCATCTGTTGCACCAGTCCTCTAGGAGGGTGGCCGCCTCCTGGAGGTTTCTGGTGGCTAGCCTGGCACTCCAGGATCTGGCAGTCAGGGCTGTGTCATCGGCGTAGAGGGCCATGGAGGTCCTCTCCGTCCGGGGTAGATCGGATGTGAAGATGGAGAACAAGTGGGGGGACAGCACTGAGCCTTGGGGGACTCCTGCCTCCATTGTTCTGTACGTGGACACCCTGTCCACGATCTTCACCATCATCTGTCTCCTGTGGAGGTACGATCTCACTAGCTTGACGAGTGCAATGGGGTAACCCATACTCATCATTTTGGCTAGGAGACCGTCGTGCCAGACCCTGTCGAAGGCTTTGGCAACGTCCAGGAACAGCGCTGGCGCCGTGACCTGTCGTTGGTTGAACCCCTTCGTGACCTCCTCGGTGAGGCGCAGCACTTGGAGTTCGGTGGAGTGCCCTGTCCTGAAGGCGAACTGCTCGTCTGGGAGAACTTCCAGCTCTTCTGTCTTCTCGGCTATCCTCTTGAGTATGACTCGTTCGGCTACCTTACTCATCGCTGGGAGTAGACTGATTGGCCTGTAAGAGGAAGGAAACATTAGGTTCTTACCTGGCTTTGGGATGACTATGACGTCGGCCTTTTTCCACCTGGAAGGGAAGTGTCTCAACCTCAACATTGCGTTGATGATGTTGACCATCTCCGCTACTCCTTTCCGGGGCAGCTTCTTGAGGGCGATGTTCCCAATGCCATCACATCCTGGAGCTTTCCTGGGTTTTAGGCTCCTTAGGATCTCCTTGACCTCCTCGGGGGTGGTCGGGGGGATGTGGTCTTCATCTGGCAGACGGTTCATCCTACGTACCCTGCGCCTCACGTCGTCCTCCCAGTCCTCGTCCTCATCATCGAGTTGGTTTTCCCTACACTGCAGTTCCAAGCTGTCGGCAAAAGCCTCGGCTTTTTCCTGGCGAGTGTAGACAACACCATTCTCTCCGTGGATCGGGGGCATGGGAGTCCGCCGGTTTCGCAGGGCCCGTTGGGTGGTCCAGATGCTCCTGTCCTGTGTGTCCAGGGATTCCAGGTGGCGTTGCCACCCTTCTTGTCTGTGTTCCTGAAGGGCGGCCTTGACTCTCCGGCTCAGGGTGTTGTAGTGTCTCCTGTCCTCCGGGAGTCGGGTTCTCTGGGCCCGTCTCTTTGCACTGCGTCTGTCCCGTATCAGCTGCCTGGTTTCCTCTGGGAGATTTGCCAGGGGAGCTGGTGCTCGCCTTGTTTCCGTCTCGGTGGTACTTACCCTTAGTGCCGCCTGGATCTGGTCCTCCAGGGAGGTGATGGCCCTCTCCACGTCTGCCTCGGTTTCGAGTCTGGGAATGTGTGCGATGTTCCTCTGCAGTTCTGCACGGAACACTTCCCAGTCCGTCCTCCTTTTGATGAATTTTGTCGTGTTCTTGTTGTAGAACTCTCCAAAATCGTCCTAAGTTGAAGACATAATCAAAATTCGACTTAGGCAAAAATTTCATTTAAAGACATTTTTGGGAGTCTGCAGAGGCGCAGATCAGTCCATAAGGACCGTTTTGGGTTCTATAAGGCGTTGGAAATGACCAGGTGAAAATTCGAAGAAACACCGAATTTTCACTTAGGAAAAGTGTTTTTGGTTCAGAATATGAGAGTAGAAGTATATAATGACAAAGATTTATGAATAATATACTTTTTCAAAGGTACCATAAATTGGACTTTGAAAAATAATATTTTTGGAAGGGCGTCAAAATTTGGCCCAAGAATCGATTTATCGAAAGTACGCCAAAGTTTCACTTGCAGACTAATTTTTCAAAACTGCGTTGAAATTTGGCTTGAAGATCGATTTTTCAAAAGTACGCCAAAATTTCACCCGCAGATTAACTTTTCAAAAGTACCTTGAAATTTGGCTTGAAAATCGATTTTTCAAAAGCACGCCAAAATTTCACCCGCGGATTAACTTTTCAAAAGTACCTTGAAATTTGGCTTGAAAATCGATTTTTCAAAAGTACGCCAAAATTTCACCCGCAGATTAGTTTTTCAAAAGTACCTTGAAATTTGGCTCGAAAATCGATTTTTCAAAAGTACGCTAAAATTGGTCTTGAAATGGATTTTTCAAAAGTACCACAAAGTCAGTTTAAAAAGTACCACGAAAATTATTTTTTTTATTTTTTATTCCTCAACCAAAGACATTGACCTTTGAGGTACGGTCATTGAAAGCCCAATTCTAAAGTATGAGCATAAAATTTTAACGATGCACTGCATCCAAAAGGCAAAATAGAAGATTTTGTCAAAGCCGGCGTAGTGCCGATAAGCAAAAATTGATAAAAATCAATGCACATGTACAAGGCCGGTTTCTCGCATAGAAAGAGTTTGGATTGACTCAGCGGCTCACAATTTGGTCGAGCATGTTGAGTGGTCCAGACAAAGCGATGGTAGAAAAGCCAATAACGGGGCTTTTCAAATGACAAAGTTATAGAGGAAAACGCCTTGTGCATAAAAATCCAAAAATTCAATTTTGCCTAAAAGTCGCTCGAAGGTGAGACGCTGCCAAATCGATAATATTAATCGACTGTGATAAGGGTTAGTAAGTCGTGGACTGATGGAACGCCACTCAACTTATGCAGTAATAAGTCCTCTGAATGTGTTTGAGTACGTGAATCTCCACGATACAAGAACTTTAAAGCTAAGTAGTCTCTAGCGAAACTAAATTCATTTAGTAAAACTTTTTTAAGTTAATTTCAGTTAGCCTTAATTATTCATTTACCCAGAGTCTGAAATGATTCTAAAAGCTCGCATTTTGATTCTGAGAAGGTATGTATGAATCTTTTCTACCTAATCGATCGTTAGCGTGAGCGCTCTCGCTTGTATGGTCTGAAAGTCACTACCTTGATTGGGGAAGGCACGATTCTTATCTTGAGAATTTTGTATAACCAATTCTGTTAAATAAACGGATTCTTTGAACTAATATTTCTTAATTGATCTTGAGGCCTGTTGACGGTCTATAATCCCTGGAACTTTCGTATAGAAAACCGGATGTGTCGAGTTAATTCGCATTAACGTTCGACCTTCTGGTTGCTTTACGGAGGTTTGATAGGGATTTTTTTATGCGTTTTTTGAGAAATATATTCCGTTATTAATGGACCAAAACGTGATTTTCGCGTACCAAAACTAATCCCTCCGCAGAGAAATTCTTCGGTTGGGATTTTTTTATGCAAAAATTCAGGAAATTAAGAGGTGCCTAAACCCCTAACGAGGGAATTCGGGTCCAGAGAGAGCGTAGTTTCCGATCTGTGGTAGTGCAGCCTTGGTCCATTACTCGGCTACCGAAGTGCATCTTATCTCGAACCCGCCTGGGAGGTAGAAGAACGGGGTAATACGCGACTGGCGCCCCCTGAGAAATAAATTGGTGTCGCGTCATTTTGACGCCCGGTAGTGCGTTCTTTTACATGGCGCCCAACGTGGGGCGTTGTTAGTCAGCAGGGCTTTCTGGAAAGGATATGGATGAATCAACGCCTTTCCAGTTTTACGACGAGCCGACATCTGTGATGGACAACGTCTCTAGAGGGTTAGAGAGGCCGTGCGCGGAGGATGTACTGGGCAGTTCGGGGGTAGGCCCGAGTACCACTGAAGGAGTCATACAGCCCTCCTCAGAACAAGTGTTCGCCCAACTGGCAGCAGGTCTTGCCAAAGCTCTAAGCGAAGCCACGCACGAGCATAAGTATCGGTCGAAGCATCCAAATGCGGAATTTCATGGCTTCGAACACGATGACCCTGAAACCTTCATTCATCATATGGAGGAATTTTTCGTCCGAGTACGAATTACGCAGGATAACGACCGTCTATATAAAATATCAGAACAGCTCAAAGACGATGCCAGGAAATGGTTCGAACAATACCGAACCCTAATTACCACGTATCCTCTATTCCTCGAGCGGTTCAGAAGCCGTTACGATTCAGGTGAAGTACTCACCGAAGCAGTAGCTAATTTATATGGCAAGAAACAAGATGCCGAGGAAAGTACGTCAGTATTTATTTCCAGGAAGGTATGCCTCTTCAAGAGGATCGATCCGTTTAAGCCGGAGGCGATGAAGGCGGCTACCATCTTCAATCAGTTGAGACCTGATATGAAAATGCTCCTAAAGAGTGCCGTCATACTAGATACAAATACACTAGTGACGATGACCGAACAAATGGCCAAAATCATGGATGAGAATAAAGAATTCGAGACTCTGCAAAATGTCAAAAAAAGCAAGGACCAAGAAGCGCCCACCTCTACCGCTTCAGCTCAAGGGAATCAGCAATCGAGCAGTAACTGGAGAACGGAACCCTCCGCACCAGCGAAGCCGTCCTCCAGTTCCTTTGGTGCATCTAGGACACCATTCAATGGATCTCGAAGAAGAGATAATCCGCCAGCACCAAGGGTGCATTTTGCAAATAATATTTCCTCGCTGCCCAGAGGGGATATACCGAGAAGGGGTACTGGAGACGTAAGGAACTCCCGAGTCCCGTATCGCCCTTGCAGATACTGCCCAACGGAGCAGTGGCATTTTCATGCGGAATGCCCAAACAATCCCTATCGTAATATGAATACGGGAAACCAAGCGGGGGTCAGAGGCGATGGCCCAGGCCGAACTGTACCAGCCCCGCCTACCAGGCCCCAGCAGGCTCGAAGCGACCCTCGGGGAAGCTCCGAAGCAAGAAGTTTAAATTAAAAAACTTCGATGACCTTCCTGACCTTAATTACCTGTTTAAGGATCAAGAAGTCAACCTATCTCCCCACCGATTCACTCCATTAGAATCTATCAATCAAACTAGCGACGCTTTCCCTCTGCCTCGCATTAAGATTATAATTAATAATCGAGCGGTTAACGCTTTATTGGATACAGGTTCGACAAGGAATATTATCCAACCGAAATTTTTGAACGACATTGATCAACTTACAGCTCCCCAAACGTTTGTTATGGCTTGTGGCGATGGTTTAGTAGAATCCCTCGGGACTACGAGCATAAATGTTAATGTACTAGATGTACCCTTTCAGACCACGTTTCAGGTCATTCAAAATTTAAACTAAGAGCTCATTCTGGGAGCCCCGTTTTTATATACCCACAATGTCGTATTCGATTATCAACGTAAATGTGTCTACGTCGGCACTGAAGAGCGAATAACCGTCTTCTGGAATCAAGCGGCACATCAAACAAGGAAGCAATGCCGGCTTCCCGAAGAACTGATCATCGGAAACGATAATTTAAAACCTCTATTCGAGGAATTCGCTGAATTGTTCACCGCGGTGCCTACCCAAGCTACCACGGTGACAACGAAACATAAAATAAAAGTTAAAGACGACCGCCCGTTTAATATCAAACTTTATCCTATGTCTCCTACTAAGAAAAAGTTATGTACGATCAAATTGAAGAGATGCTGAAAGCCGGAGTTATAGAACCGAGTACCGCTCAGTACAGTTCGCCTCCCAATATAATAGAAAGGCCCGGCAAGAAGCCTCGCTTCTGCATTGATTATCGTCACTTAAATGAAGTAACGGAAGACGAAGCATCCGTCTTACCTAAGATATACGAGAGTATAAAGGATCTAGGAAACGCCAACATATTTACGGTGTTGGACCTCAAGAGCGGATATTGGCAAATCCCTCTTGAGGAGTCGTCAAAAAATTATTCTACGTTTACAACATTGGATGGAGCATCTTACCGATTTAACGTGATGCCTTTCGGATTGAAGACCGCTCCATGTACGTTCCAAAAATGTATGGCAAGAGACGTATTGACCGGCTACTTGCATCATTTCTGCAAAGAATATCTGGATGATATTATCATCTATAGCGAAAATATAAATCAACATGTAAATCATCTGAGAGCCGTCTTTGAACGCCTACGTTTACATAATTTAAAGGTGTCACCGGAAAAATGTGTGGTAGCCACGTCAAGCATAACCTATCTCGGGCATCAAATAAATGCCAACACCACTCAGCCGTTAGAAAAACACATATTACAGATACAAAATTATCCGGCCCCTACGACGAGGCGCCAGCTTCAGAGTTTCCTTGGCCTATGTAATTGGGTACGTGAATATATCCCTAATGTAGCAATAATTACTAAGCCCTTGACCCGACTACTCTCGAAAGACTGGCGCTTCAAGTGGAATCCGGAAGCCCAAGAAGCTTTTATTTTACTAAAAGAAGTATTGAATCAACCACTAGGACTACACCGGCCCGATTTTAACAAAATGTTCATTTTACAAACCGATGCATCCCTGATAGGATTATCGGCCGTCCTTTATCAGCTAGGGGATAACGACCAGAAGCACATCATCTCTTATGCAAGCAATACGCTGTCTCCAACAGAGAGAAATTATCACATAAACGAGTTAGAATGCCTGAGCGTCGTTAACTATATAAAGAAATATAAAATTTATTTGGCAGACCATCCTTTCATCGTTAGAACTGACAACAGAGCATTACTATGGCTGAATAAGCATAAAGATGAAAAGACCAAATTTACACGATGGTCGTTATTACTTCAAGAATATAGCTTCTCGATAGAGCATTGTCCTGGTAAAGAAAACATACTGGCGGACTATTTGAGCAGAAATCCTCAAGGCCCGAACGTCGAAGCAGACGACGAAGAGGAGAGAATGTATCCACCAAAATTCTCGTACAAGGAACGAATATCAGTGATTACCACATTGGAATTAAACGATCAGGTCAGAAAAGCGCAAACGCACTCCAGAGATATCCAAGACCAAATTGAACGATGGAATACTCTAGTGCGACAAGCAGATAAAACCGAGGCAGAGGTAAAATTCGTCAATACACGACAAGTGATAGGCGGCACACTTTGGACGAGCGGCGAAAATGTCAAAGAAAAATTATACGTACCAAAACGTATGGTCATGAGAGTAATATCTCATTTTCACGACCGACCGGAAATAGGTCACCCCGGCCGCGATGAAACTGTTAGAATCATCTTGGGCCGCTATTATTTTAATAATTTGTCGAGACTAGTTAACAAATATTTAAATGAGTGCATTATTTGTAATTCCGTAAAAATCAGACAGTCACAACCGAAGGCTCCTCTCAGAAGCCATGCTCCATCGCATCCGTTCGAAGTTCTAAGCGTCGATGTAATAGGACCGCTTCAGCGAACCAAAGATGCAGATAACCGATATATATTAATGGTAGAGGATGTATTTAGTAAGTGGGTCGAAGCCAAGGCGTTCACCCAAGTCAGTGGAAAAACAATAGCACAATTTATCGAAGAGGAACTAGTGGCGAGATATGGCGTTCCGAGAGTCATCATTTCCGACCAGGGAGGCCACTTCAATTCCGGCTTTTGCGATACGTTCTGTACACGTAACAATATTGAAAGATTCTTCACAGCAGCTTACCACCAACAGGCCAATCCAATAGAAAGGAGGGTGCAAGAAGCTAAGAAGATCTTAAAAACCTTATTATATGGTTCACCCAACGACGAGTGGGATCGACATGTTAGTCAGATGGCATATATCTTGAGAACAAGAAAAAACGCCGCTACGGGGCATACGCCCAGTTTCGTAGTGCTCGGCTATGCATTACCGCAGATTGGTGATAGGAATATGTTCGCTTATAGACAAGAGCGTCGTAATCAAGCGGACGTTCCCCGCCTTGAAAGAGTCAAGGAGATTCGTAGAAATCAAATAAATTACCAATGGCGTTACGCGCCCAAAGTGGCGGTAACGCCGGTCGTATATAAAGTGGGAGATATGGTAATGACTAAAAGGATCAGGAAGGATCATACTTTCACACCGTCGTGGAGTGGGCCACACAAGGTTTTAAAGAGATTGTCCAATGAAGTTTACCTCATTCACAAGGGGGTAACTTCGACGAGATTACATGTCGATGCCATCAGGCCGGCACCTAAGGGAGATCCCGATGTTGAATTGGAATTGTCTGAAGAATCAGAAGATAGTCCGGATGAAACTCATCTTAGTGACGACGCTTCCTCATCAGACAATGAGATCGCGCCCAGGTCAGAGCGACGTAGCGATACCACACTAGTTCAAATCAATGTTCCCGCAGGTGCTCAAGATGAGCCGGATGTAATAAGTCGAGACTCCGATGATGCTCGAGATGAGCCAGACATAGAATAGTCGCCTCTAGATATTTCCGAGGTCGACCACGGCTAATAGCTGTTTTTGCTTTTTTTTTATATTTTTTCTCAAAATTCTAAGTGGCGATTTTGACCTATATGCGGTCGAATCGAAAATTTAAAGTCTACTCCATGAGCAGACATGGAAAGACGGCGAACCCGACGCAAGAGCGCGATCCGGTAAGCCTAGCTTCTCAAGAGCGAGAGCCGCCAAGTTCGAGTAATGGACGTAGGCATAAGTACGAATCAGTACGAGTTTCGGAAGCTGTTCTTCTTATGAAGGAAGACAACTTCTATTTTAATCATTTTAAGTCAACAAAATTAACGTATACCTCAAATGGAAACTACGAGTTTCAGAAGCCGTTCTTCGCTCAAGAAGACGCTTCAATTTTTTTTTTTTTTATACTTTTTTCACAAGTCGTGATGACCGCACGAGTATCGTAAGCCGATTTAATCTACCTTACGAAGTAGAAACTACGAGACGAGTTTCAGAAGCCGTTCTTCGCTCAAGAAGACGCTTCAATTTTTTTTTTTATACTTTTTTCACAAAGTAGTGATGACCGCACGAGTATCGTAAGCCGATTTAATCTACCTTACGAAGAACCAATTTCTAACCATTATAAGTTAACAAAATTCATGTTAGAAAAATATTTCATTAAAAACAACACATTGTGTTTGTTAGTCGACGCGTCCCAGTCGACGACTTGCTAAAAAGTCAATCTAGTTGCAGAACTGCATTTTCCATGTGCAGAAATGGAAAGATGACCCAGCCTGTCGCAAGGGCGCGACATGGTGAAGTCTGGAACTCAAAGGCGAGGACCGTCCAAGCTGCGGCATGGAGATATAGACAGCCTCTTCTAGAAAGGGCCGAAGTTAAGCAAGAGCGAGACCAGGGCGAAAAAGCGAGTGCAACGAATTAGTGAGAGTGGACGCTAATCAAAATTGTGCTACGCTTCGCTTCGCTTCGCACCTCGACGCGGGTGTAATTAAGTTGATAAAAATGTTGTATCAACTTGGCGTATTGTTTAAAAAATGTATTTATTTTTAAGTTAGATAGGCGAATCAGCCGTCTGCCCCAATTAAGGCCGTTATTTTTAAACATCTGTACCATAGGTCAGACCGTCAAATGAAGGCATACAGACATACAAATGAATATGGAAATTAAAGGCAATCGATGAGTAGAAATGATTCAACCAAAGGAGGGGAGTGTTGTAAAACTCTCCAAAATCGTCCTAAGTTGAAGACATAATCAAAATTCGACTTAGGCAAAAATTTCATTTAAAGACATTTTTGGGAGTCTGCAGAGGCGCAGATCAGTCCATAAGGACCGTTTTGGGTTCTATAAGGCGTTGGAAATGACCAGGTGAAAATTCGAAGAAACACCGAATTTTCACTTAGGAAAAGTGTTTTTGGTTCAGAATATGAGAGTAGAAGTATATAATGACAAAGATTTATGAATAATATACTTTTTCAAAGGTACCATAAATTGGACTTTGAAAAATAATATTTTTGGAAGGGCGTCAAAATTTGGCCCAAGAATCGATTTATCGAAAGTACGCCAAAGTTTCACTTGCAGACTAATTTTCCAAAACTGCGTTGAAATTTGGCTTGAAGATCGATTTTTCAAAAGTACGCCAAAATTTCACCCGCAGATTAACTTTTCAAAAGTACCTTGAAATTCGGCTTGAAGATCGATTTTTCAAAAGTACGCCAAAATTTCACCCGCAGATTAACTTTTCAAAAGTACCTTGAAATTTGGCTTGAAAATCGATTTTTCAAAAGTACGCCAAAATTTCACCCGCGGATTAACATTTCAAAAGTACCTTGAAATTTGGCTTGAAAATCGATTTTTCAAAAGTACGCCAAAATTTCACCCGCAGATTAGTTTTTCAAAAGTACCTTGAAATTTGGCTCGAAAATCGTTTTTTCAAAAGTACGCTAAAATTTGTCTTGAAATGGATTTTTCAAAAGTACCACAAAGTCAGTTTAAAAAGTACCACGAAAATATAATTTAAATTATTTTTTTTATTTTTTATTCCTCAACCAAAGACATTGACCTTTGAGGTACGGTCATTGAAAGCTTGGGTTCTATAAGGCGTTGGAAATGACCAGGTGAAAATTCGAAGAAACACCGAATTTTCACTTAGGAAAAGTGTTTTTGGTTCAAAATATGAGAGTAGAAGTATATAATGACAAAGATTTATGAATAATATACTTTTTCAAAGGTACCATAAATTGGACTTTGAAAAATAATATTTTTGGAAGGGCGTCAAAATTTGGCCCAAGAATCGATTTATCGAAAGTACGCCAAAGTTTCACTTGCAGACTAATTTTTCAAAACTGCGTTGAAATTTGGCTTGAAGATCGATTTTTCAAAAGTACGCCAAAATTTCACCCGCAGATTAACTTTTCAAAAGTACCTTGAAATTTGGCTTGAAGATCGATTTTTCAAAAGTACGCCAAAATTTCACCCGCAGATTAACTTTTCAAAAGTACCTTGAAATTTGGCTTGAAAATCGATTTTTCAAAAGTACGCCAAAATTTCACCCGCGGATTAACATTTCAAAAGTACCTTGAAATTTGGCTTGAAAATCGATTTTTCAAAAGTACGCCAAAATTTCACCCGCAGATTAGTTTTTCAAAAGTACCTTGAAATTTGGCTCGAAAATCGTTTTTTCAAAAGTACGCTAAAATTGGTCTTGAAATGGATTTTTCAAAAGTACCACAAAGTCAGTTTAAAAAGTACCACGAAAATATAATTTAAATTATTTTTTTTATTTTTTATTCCTCAACCAAAGACATTGACCTTTGAGGTACGGTCATTGAAAGCCCAATTCTAAAGTATGAGCATAAAATTTTAACGATGCACTGCATCCAAAAGGCAAAATAGAAGATTTTGTCAAAGCCGGCGTAGTGCCGATAAGCAAAAATTGATAAAAATCAATGCACATGTACAAGGCCGGTTTCTCGCATAGAAAGAGTTTGGATTGACTCAGCGGCTCACAATTTGGTCGAGCGTGTTGAGTGGTCCAGACAAAGCGATGGTAGAAAAGCCAGTAACGGGGCTTTTCAAATGACAAAGTTATAGAGGAAAACGCCTTGTGCATAAAAATCCAAAAATTCAATTTTGCCTGAAAGTCGCTCGAAGGTGAGACGCTGCCAAATCGATAATATTAATCGACTGTGATAAGGGTTAGTAAGTCGTGGACTGATCGAACGCCACTCAACTTATGCAGTAATAAGTCCTCTGAATGTGTTTGAGTACGTGAATCTCCACGATACAAGAACTTTAAAGCTAAGTAGTCTCTAGCGAAACTAAATTCATTTAGTAAAACTTTTTTAAGTTAATTTCAGTCAGCCTTAATTATTCATTTACCCAGAGTCTGAAATGATTCTAAAAGCTCGCATTTTGATTCTGAGAAGGTATGGGTGAATCTTTTCTACCTAATCGATCGTTAGCGTGAGCGCTCTCGCTTGTATGGTCTGAAAGTCACTACCTTGATTGGGGAAGGCACGATTCTTATCTTGAGAATTTTGTATAACCAATTCTGTTAAATAAACGGATTCTTTGAACTAATATTTCTTAATTGATCTTGAGGCCTGTTGACGGTATATAATCCCTGGAACTTTCGTATAGAAAACCGGATGTGTCGAGTTAATTCGCATTAACGTTCGACCTTCTGGTTGCTTTACGGAGGTTTGATAGGGATTTTTTTATGCGTTTTTTGAGAAATATATTCCGTTATTAATGGACCAAAACGTGATTTTCGCGTACCAAAACTAATCCCTCCGCAGAGAAATTCTTCGGTTGGGATTTTTTTATGCAAAAATTCAGGAAATTAAGAACCCCTAACGAGGGAATTCGGGTCCAGAGAGAGCGTAGTTTCCGATCTGTGGTAGTGCAGCCTTGGTCCATTACTCGGCTACCGAAGTGCATCTTATCTCGAACCCGCCTGGGAGGTAGAAGAACGGGGTAATACGCGACTGGCGCCCCCTGAGAAATAAATTGGTGTCGCGTCATTTTGACGCCCGGTAGTGCGTTCTTCTACATTCTCACCGTCCTTTTCTCCTAGTTCTAGGAGAATGGGGCTGTGATCGGTGGAACCATCCATCATGGCGGTGATTTCGGCTTCGAGGGGGATCTCCTTCAGCATCGCAATGTCCAGGACGTCCGGCCTCCCAACACCATTGTCATGGGTCGGTCCCTCCGGGCCAAGGACCAGCAGGTTGCCATCGTGTCGTCCCAGGAATCGCAGTAGCTCTCGTCCTCGACTGTTTGTAATCCTACTGTGCCATTCCGGGGACTTGGCGTTGAAGTCGCCGATGGCAACCGTCTGGGTCCCTGGGGGAAGAACCAAGTCCAGGTCTGCGTCTAGCAGCATGTTGTTGGGTGGCTGGTAGCAGGAGACCACTCTGATGTCGCCATTTCGTGCCGTGGACACTACTATGGCTGTGGCCTGCAGGTTCTCCGTCTCTGGGAGTAGGATCGGGTGGTGTGCGATGCTCGTCTTCACTAGCAGGGCTACTCCTCTCATTACTCGTCTGTATGGCCCGGTCCAGTCCTTCCTGTATACGTGGTAGTCTGGGAAGTTGATAGCCTGGTCTGGTCGCAGCTTCGTTTCCTGCAGTGCCATGATGTCTATGTCACCCCTGGCGAGGAGTTCCTCTACCTCGAGTTTTCTCTCTCGCAGTCCGTTGACATTCCACGATGCGACCTGCAGGAACCCTGGGCCAAATAGAGCTCAAAACGGTTTACTAAATGCTAAAATGTCGCCCCAATGACCGAGCCAGGAACTTGCATGTTGAAGTGGGCGGAGCCTAAGCGGGCTGAGCGGTTTTGCATAAATACAACATGCAAGACGCCGGACTCGGCAACACGACAACATTCATCAAAAGGAGGACGGACTGGGAAGTGTTCCGTGCAGAACTGCAGAGGAACATCGCACACATTCCCAGACTCGAA